>JBAIZL010000403.1:242500-450000 GCA_036971475.1 Prosapia bicincta
GATATTTTTATAAGCAAACTTTGATTTCGTAAAGTAGGTTAAATACAAATTGTTTCTAAATTTTTATTTTTGGGGTCAGGAATACACTTTTTACCATGTCTGAATAACATATGTATGTTTGTTTTGTCCCGTGTGAAATTGCTTGCAAGTTCGTGTTTGTTACGAATGCACAGTTAGGAAAAAGTAGGCTGAGGTTTCACCTCGGTGTGGTCGAACTGCGCAAGAACTACCTTAGCTAATTGGTCAAAGGGCGCAGTGGTCAAGTCGAGGCTAGTGTTGAGCTGCTCAATCTACAAAACGTATCGTTTGGCAAATATGTAAAATAAAAGTAAAATATGAAGTAAAAGTTATAGCTTAAAAGGAAAGTTACAATGGACATAAAAACACTTGAGAAGAAAAGCGGACCGTGAAAGTTTAAACACAGTTTTAAAGTTACATTAAACAATTTTAGTAGGTACATACTAAATTGTTATTATAGTACAACATGTTTTTCATTCATAATAAACAGCTTAAACTGACGGCAAATAGAAAACTTGTCATTATTGTGTTAACCTTTTCACGAGCACTCCCGGACTCGTTCGCGGACGGTGCGCAGTGTATGAGCACTCCCGAGAATACTATATTTGAAATTTCTTCTGTCAGAGCATACGCAATTATATTCTTTTTTTTTACCCGGGTCTGAGCCCCCAAAACCCGCCCAGCCTTCGTGGCAGCCAACCTCTAGCGAGCTACCTCCGTCTCACATGCGCATGCGGTTAGTATCCCTACCGCGAATGAAGGAAACGGGATTGATGTACCAAGCTCATAAGCTCTTTCCATGGAGAATCAGGAGATAGTGAAATGAAACAGTACGGTAAGTGTCGCGCTAAGAGCGGGATGAAAAAACCTGGCAAGAAAGAGACCCTGCCAGGAAAAATCCCGCGACCGATCATGCAGGAACCCTGGGGGCTTGGATCACCTTATGCTAAGGAATAAGGAGAGGTATTACCTTGCAAATACCTTGTTAGTGAGTCTATGGCAGGAATGGCATGCACCTCTTCTTCTGCTGCCTACTCGAAACTGAAAAGGCATGCAATCAAATTATTACTTCCGTTGGGGCTAAGCTGCGGCCCTGGAGATGTGCCCCTGCGTCACCTGGAACATAACTGTGAAGCAGAATTTATTAGTATGTATATTTTATTTTGGTGGTATGGTGTGAGCTAGGCGGTCAGTAAGGACAGCGGCCGTCTGTGTGTGTCGTGGGTGGGGTCATATCTACTCAGTGAGGAAATGAGTGTTGATGTATGTGCGTGAGCCTGTTTGTAGAACTTTGTTGCTAAGTGTCGGAGGTGTTGTCTGATGGAAGGCACTTTTAAGTCAGTGTGAAGCAGTGTTAATCTTGTACATCTAGGTGCCTTCGTGATTATTCGCAAAACCTTGTTTTGGAATAACTGTAGTCTGCGTGTGCGTGTGTTACCTGCATGGCCCCAGACGGGTGATGCGTAAGTGAGTATGCTGCGCAACATAGATACGTATATAGTAGTGGCCGCCCGTAGTGAAAGTGGGCTTGTTCTGTTAAGCATAGGATTATATTCTTTTTTGTCAAATGTCATTACTACACTATCTATTGGTTAATATTTGAACCTCTTCGGTATTTGTTAGGCCATCTATTGGTCATTATTTGAACTTCTTTGGTGTCATCTGCTAGGCCATCTATTGGTAAATAATCGAAGTAACTTTTCTGTAATGTTTTTTGATCAACCATCTGAAAATCAGCTGACATTTCATGTTTGTCAGACAGGAAGTGTTTTTGTATGTATTTAAGCTAAAAACAGTTGTAGATCACATTTTCCGTTTACTCAGTTTTGTTAGGTTATAAGTAAATTATTGTTCTATAGTGTAGTGTGAATATTTAGTAAACAATAAGTTTTTAGTATAGATATTTTTGTTTGTGAGTAAGCCAATTATTTTGTTTTTTCTGTAATGGATCCTATGTTTGAAGGAAAAGTACTTACACAAAGTAGGTTACTAGAAATTTTTACAGACATCGCGTCTGACACAGAAGAAAGTGATGATGATAATGATGTTGAGGAAAATAGTTTTTCAAGTGATGATGAGACTGTAATTAGTTCTAATAGGTTACCTGACAATAGTGTACCAGATATTTATTGGAAGAAAACAGGACCATCCACTATAAAAATAGATAATTTTGATAGTTCAAAATCAGGCCTAAAGTCAGAAATAAATGCAAATCCTCATCCAACTGAATTGGACTGCTTTTTGGAGTTGTTTGGTGGAGACTTGGTAGAACACATTTGCAATGAAACTAACAGATATTATAGGCAGCTTGTAGATTTAGTTTTAGTCAAAGAAAAAAGCAAATTACAGTTTTGGAGAGATACTGATGTTGGGAAAATTTATATTTTTGTAGCCCTTATGATTCTAATGGCTCATGTAAAAAAGACAACAATAAAAGAGTACTGGGCAACTGATGAAATATTATGTACGCCTTTTTTCAACAGAGTTATGCCACAAAATCGGTATTTGCTCCTACTAAGGTGTCTTCATTTTGTAAATAATGAAGAAGTGGACAGATCTAATAGGTTGTATAAAATAGAACCTATTTTACTATACTTCAACAAAAAAGTATCAGAAATTTTCACACCATTTGAAAGTTTGTGCATTGATGAAAGTTTAGTGTTGTGGAAAGGACGACTACTTTTAAAGCAGTTTATACCAAGCAAACGTGCACGGTTTGGTATCAAAATATTTGCACTTAGTGATTGTGAAACAGGTCTTATGATGAAAATAATAATTTATACTGGGAAAGATACAAACTTGGAATACCCACAATACAGCCTGCCAACAAATGTAGTTTTGTCATTGTTGAATGATTACTCTAATAAAAACCACCATTTGTATATCGATAACTGGTATACTAGCCCGATACTCTTAGACCTGTTACTTAAAAAAAAAGTATACTGTTGTGGGACCATTCGTTCGAATAGAAAAGGCCTTCCACCACCACCAGCTAAAAAACTTAAAAAAGGGGAGACTGATGTTTCCTACTCTGAAAAGGCAACATATGTTCATTGGATGGATCGACGAGATGTTCGTATTTTATCCTCTATCCACAATGAAATAACTATGATTGACAGTAAGAAGACTGACAGACTAACTGGAAATAAAATACAAAAACCAAGTTGTATATTAGATTATAACAATCACATGGGAGCTCTAGATTCAAGTGATATGCAAATGAGTTCAGTTCGAACCGGACGAAAAAGTGTCAAGTGGTATAAAAAGCTTTTTCAGCATATTCTTGACATAACCATTAGAAATGCAATATTACATAATAGATATACAGGGAAAAAGTGATCTCTTGCTGAATTTCGTTTGTGTGTGATCCGACAAATCATTGACAAATTTCATATCCAGAGATTGAAAAATAGAGGAGGAAGCCGTTCATCGTCAATAGACTCACCTCTTCGACTTAAAGAAAAACATTTTCCCTCGCTAATACCACCAACTAAAAAACAAAATCCAACTAGAGTGTGTCGTGTGTGCTCACACAAGTGTGGGAGTGAAGAAAAGAAAAGAGTCAATGTACATGTGTAAAACTTGTGACTTGTCATTGTGCGTTGTACCTTGTTTTGAACTGTTCCATACAGTGAAAAACTATTGAACTATATTATTTTCAATGAGTTTATATATGAATATACTTGTATAAAACTATTTCCTATTTATTATTACCTATATTTGCCAATGTTTGTATAAAAATTGACATAACATCTCTTCGTAGGTAAGGTTAAGTTGGAAATTAACAAAAAAAAATTTTTTGAAGAATAAATAGGGGTTTTGTATTTTATTTATTTTTTATTTATTATTTGGAACATTAAAAGTTAAAATATCTCAAAATCAGGAAAATATTTTTAAAAAAAAACCTCGCTCCTATAGGTGACGCTAGTATTGAGAAACCCCGCTCCTGAAAAGGTTAAATAGAATCCCTCCAGCCCTTACCATATAGGCCTACAATCTAAGACTCTCTTCCTCAGAGTTGCCTAAAAGACGCCTAGTAAGCTTACGCTAAAAGCTGCGATCAAATTTAAAACATTTGTATGACGTTTTTAACATTTAACGACGTAAAACTTTATAGCCTAAATAAGGATCACCAACAGTGATCAAACGTTGGTATGAAGAGAAAGCTCAAAACCCCCTAAGACTTACGCTTTAGCTAGAAGCAATTGCAGCTAGAATATGCTCAAGACTGATGCATGTATTCATAAACCATAGCTATTCTACAATATACCTTAAAAGTTAGTTTAGGTTAGGGTAGGTTGTTTATAAGCCAACAATACTGTTGTCATCGGTAATACTTGAGTCGGTAAACTAAGGACTTGGAATAACACGATATAATGGATAAAAATATTTCAGTACAAAATACTAATGCAATATTTCTAGTGCATAAATCCTTATCATTTACCTATATTGCAATGGAATGGTAAATTATCTACGATAGATTTGACTATAGGAAAGCACAAAATTATGTTTCTCAGGTTAGCTAGGTAAATACATCTGTGTTGGAAGAGCGGGGTCATCGCTAAATGTGGCGACTTTGTCCTGACAGAGACGTAGCTATACTAAGAGGCAGTCTGTGAATAATTACGTGGGTAGAAAGTAAATTTAGAAAGCACGTATGAATGTAAACAGATAGTTAAGTTTTGCAGGTGTGTTGAAGAGAAGAACGTGACGAAAACAAAGGATGTTACCCGGCGCTCAACATCTGTTGTTTGGTTTTATCGGATATTTACTTAATCTCAACTGCCCGTGCCCAGCCCTCCTTCTTAATATAAGTACAAATACAATTTACCAAATACGAATTACCAACTTGATAATATGAAATAACTTTCTTAGTTCCCAAAATTACTTGATAATGGAGTGGGTTTTAAAAGTGAAATTATTATTTCAAAATTATAGTTAATAGGATTTAATCATAATCGTTATTTATATACGGTTTGCGGCGGTTAAAAATCACTTGTTTCTTGTTATGAATATATTTATGAACAGCATATAAGAACGTATTTGCCCAACAATCTGTTAAGTATTACCAAAACAATAAATATTGTAAATAACTTAAGATCATAGTGAAATAAACAGGACGATAAAAATGAAAGGTGATTTGAAGGGGAGAGAGAGAGAGAGAGAGAGAGAGAGAGAGAGAGTACATGTATCTCGGAGTAACTCAAACTCTGACCAATAAGAGTCGAATTGGTGGTAGTGTAGTTACCGTAAGTAGTGTTGAAGAACTAATGTAAAATGTGTCACGTGGTACAAAGTAACATCGTACTCAGTGATTGTTTCCTGTTGCAGTTGGTGATAGGTCTGGTAGTGACGCAAATCAACGGCGACCCCAGAAGTTTCATCGACTTCCAGACGTATCCGACATTTAACGAAGATAACCAGGTATGTTCTCCTTTACCACTATTTTCCAGTCACTTAACTTCAAAAATAACTATAAAGAGTTCAAACAAAATACAATTTTGTTGTTCCCATGGTAACGGGTTGATCAGCGAACACATTTTACCACCTAGACTTTACATCTCTCATTCCCTTCCTCTAGCTTTTAAAGGGGACGGTTATTACGCAGTTTTTCTGTTCATAATGTGTAGCATTATTTAACTGATTCTACATTGTGTGTGTCGCACACAGATCGTGCGTAGATATAATTTTGTTGTCTCATGGTAACGGGTTGATCAACGAATATATTTTACCACCTAGACTTTACATCTCTCATTCCCCTCCTCTAGCTTTTAAAGGGGACGGTTATCCGACAGTTTTCCAGTGCATAAAGTGTAGCATTGTTATTTAACTGATTCCACATTGTGTGAGTCGCACACAAATTGTGCGTAGTATATGATACATTTATACCACTCAGTCAGTGATGGACGGGACATGCGAACATTCCGAGTAAACTCTCCAAGAAGTACTGTCACCGGCGCACGAGAAGACCCCTGGTCCAAGGCAGGTCAAAACGATAAGGTCATTCTCAAAAACATTTCTAACACAAGATTTACAGAAAATTACAATGCGGAAACGAGATCATATATAATTTATTTTGTGTTCCATTTCTTATGAAAATTAGTCTTTTACATGTCTTTAAATATTTATACTATTTACTAAAATATTACTACCAAAAAACTACAGTACGGTTAGGTTATGTTTGTAAGTCAGGTATACATCGACAGCGCATGCGCAGAACTGAAAACCGAGCGTGACTCATTTCTACACCACGGTTCTTCTCGTGTGCCGGTGGGTGTACCAACATGCGTCTAAAAAGAATCACTGCCTTTACAATTACAATATTACTTAATGTCTAGCCACTTCAGATATTTAATAATATCAAACATATGTGACTCGTGCACAGATTAAATAAAAATGTTGCGTATGATATATTTAAATAACTCCCACTATAGGAGTAACAATCCTAATATCCACGGGCGTGTTTACCCCCTAAGAGGTAGCTCCTAAACCCTCCGAACTTCGACTCATTTTATAGTGTCTCCACTCCTACAGGATTTTAGGAGTATTAAAAGCTTCTTGGCAGTCAACTTCCTCTCGACCCACTCGCCAGGCACTGGCCCACATCAATGTAATTTATTTTTATTTTAATTTTCAAACAAAAATGTTATCATTTTTTTAAATTCTACAAGAAATTGTAAAAAGTGCGACTAAAATATAACAAAATGCTTCGACATTTGTTGATTCCATCTTCGCGTGAGCTACTAGTAATCACTTACACTTTTTAAAAAATGTTTTAACTTGCCTATAGTAGCACTTACTTTGCTTGTTGAGGACGGCCGTTTCGGAAGATGTGTCCCTTTGTCAACTCAGACCGTAACAGTATAAGAGTTACGGTCTGAGTTGACAAAGGGACACATCTCCCGAAACGGCCGTCCTCAACAAGCAAAGTAAGTGCTGCTATAGGCAAGTTAAAACATTTTTTAAAAAGTGTAAGTGAAAATGCTTCGTATTTCAGAACAAAAAATGTGATTTACTATAACTAAATAGAAGAATGTAAGGTTGGAAAAGATTTTATTCATTAATTTTGAACCATTTTGTTCCAAGTATTTACTCTTCTTTTCAAAATTTAGTGTAGAATTTCAAAGAATTGTCAATTTTTAATTTAAAATTTAAATAGCAAAAAGTGCAGTGATATGGGACAGGACCTAGTAGATGAGTCGCAGCCCAGTCTGGCGAGTGGGTCGGGAGAGAGTTGAGTTCCGAGAAGAATTTTAATCTTCCGGGTATCATATAGGAGAGTAAACGCCCAACAATGGACTTACAGAATTCAGTACATAATAGATGACATTATAACAGAATATGATTGAAATGAAACGCCAGACATATGCCTATACTTAAATTGTGAAAGATATAGGCCTATACCTTTATATGAGTTAATTAAATTATTAATTTAATATGAAATGAAATACTAATTGTATACCTTATGTATTAACTAAACTAAAAATATCAATTTCATTAAACTGAAAAGTTGGAGTAGGCTACATTACACCAACCTGAATCAAGCTAGATTCTTTAATCAATCATACATATTGCAACTACCACTCAGAGACAGCTGTTATTGATTGCTATGAAATAATTTCCTTATTTATAATATATTGATAAATCTACATTCAAAACATTAATATTTTTTAATAATAATTTTAATCCCCATTTTCTATTTTAATTACTAGTTAAAACATATTTTACAATTTAATATGGCAATAAAATTTGTATAAAACTATAAAATATCTGCAATAGGCTGCATATGAATGGAATCCAGACTCTGTGACTTTTCGTGTTGTGATTACAGGTAGTGTACGAGTTTAGGTATGCGATAGACGAGCCACGTTATGCCGTGATCAACGACAGATGGGAGCACCGGATTGGTCGGTTCGTCAAGGGGGCGTACAGTTTGCTCGAACCGTCGGGGAAGATCAGGACAGTCAACTACGAAGTGGATGGCAAGAAGGGCTTCACTGCAGTGGTGGAAACAAAATTCCCAGGTGTGTATTACAGGGAGTTTATCTAAGACACCTTTAACTAATTTTACACTAGGGTACTTAACTAAGTGAATACGTAATTGCTTACTTGCTGACGCGTTTCAAAACAGTCGTTCCTTTTACGAAGCTTCAGTAAGTAACCAATTACGTGTTCACTTAGATAAGTAGCTTAAAATTAGTTTAATCAGTGAATTCAAGATGATTACATCAAGAAACTTCAACTTTAAGACACCTTATTGGATTATGTATCGTACACAGGGCCAGTCTCGTAGGCTCGGCGACCGGGGCAAAAATAAAAGTTAGATCCACAAAACATATTCCTTAAAGTTAGATATAACTGGATTTTGAGTATTAGGTTGCATGCATCTAGGGCCGAACATGACACAATCCACAACGCAACTTTGTTAACGAGCTTGAAACTTGTCCACGCAACGCCGCTCGCTCTGTGTGTTTAGCCAGTAACTCCTAGAGCCCCCTAAAGTTTACATGTATTGGTAGTGTCGCGCCAAGCAGCTCTCTCTGTGTGTTTGTGTGAAGCGTTACACACAGTTGTAGTGTTAGGGGGTGCACTTCCACGCCAACAACCACGCGACGCCCCTGTTCCTTACACAGTATCTGGATAAATTTGTCGTAGAGCATTATTCAATTATTTCTGTTAGTTCATTCTCTTTCTCTCTCCCCCTCCTCTCTCTCTCTCCTCCTCCCCCCTATATTTTTAAAATTTTCAATCGTTAATAAAATACTTTTTATTCATCCACTCAAGTTCAAATACATTTTTTTAAAACTTATAATCGATGACATTTAATGTTAATATAGGTTTTTTTTAATAATAAATTCATTAATAAATTTAATGATTTAATTTTAGTTTTATATAGAAAACTTTGCACAAAAGGGACAAGGTATGCAATACAGTTATTTCGTCCCACTTGGCCTAAAATAAGTAATAAAATACGATTTCATAAAAAGCAAATTTTATGTTATAGGCTATGTGGTGGGATAGCTGTTTTAATGCATATGTTATGTTACTTTATTTATATTAATTGTAATTATTTAATAAAAAGTAACTAAAATTTTTCTCTGTTGATCCTTTGCTTTTGACAAGAGCACCACAAACGCCTGTAGTCTGTAAAAAAGTCACATTTATATAGCATTTACGCCAAACTTGGATAATCATCAATATAACAAAATTCTTAAAGATCGAGCTGTTTAATATATTGTGCTACTTAATCTCATAGATTGTGTATAGTTTAACATATTTTTGCCTTCTATTCTCTTAATGCATTGCTTCAATTGCATCTGGTAACAATCAGCATATATTTCACTACTGTTTTATAAACAAGTAATATAACAAACTCGTACCAGAAGGAACGCAAAACCCCAATAGCTATGCCGCGCCCTCTTCAGATGCTTCTTGTTCCTTATCAGTAAACTGAAAAAGAGGATCTTTTACCTATTTAAAAAAAATCTCTTATAAAACTGAATCTAAAACTAAACACTTTTTAAATGTTTTAAACTTGCCTATAGTAGCACTTACTTTGCTTGTCGAGGACGGTCGTTTCGAGAGATGTGTCCCTTTGTCAACTCAGACCGTAACACATCTCCCGAAATGGCTGTTCTCAACAAGCAAAGTAAGTGCTACTATAGGCAAGTTTAAAACATTTAAAAAGTGTTTAGTGATTACTAGTAGCTCACGTGAAGATGGAATCAACAAATGTGAATCTAAAACTTTAACAAAAAATTATATCCCATAGATTTACTGTTTTAGAAAATTTTTGAGAACTTACTAAGAACAGTAAGTATAAGAAACTTCACTAACTCCAAAAAATACTCCTAATAAACTCTTTTGTACCATCTGTTAAACCACCATTGCCTCAATCGACATAAAAAACCTATACACTAATGTGCCCATAGAACAAACACTCCACATACTACAAAATATGCTCACAGCAAACAACACTCCACATAAACTCACACATGAAATAATCACACTCACCAAACTCATCACATAAATCATTACACAAATACTACACACAGAAAGACGGTCTCCCTATGGGTTCCTCCATCTCAGGTACCCTAGCAGAACTATTCCTACACCATATTGAGCAACAATACATTCTACAGAACAATAATCACACATAAAATAGTTTATTACCATAGATATGTAGATGAGATTTTAATACTTTACAAAGGCAACAAACGGCAAATCAAACAACTACACAATTACATTAATACCATACACCAAAACCTCATATTTACCCTCAAATTAGAAGAAAACAATAATAAACTTTCTAGACCTTACCATAACCAAACAAAACACCAGACACAATTTCAAAATATACAGAAAACCAACAACCATACAACGATACGGTCATACATAATACATCTAATCACCCCACACAACACAAACACGCTGCATTTAATCATATGTTACACTGCCTAATCAATATACCAATGCTACAGAAAGACTACGACGAAGAACTTAATACCATAAAATACGTCGCTCAACAAAACGGTTACCAACACACGCTCATAGACAACATACTCAGAAAAATTAAACATAAACACCATCAAACGGCCACGCAGACAAACCACACACAAAAAACAACAAATACATATCCCTCACCTACTACAACAAAAACACACACAAAATAGCCTCCACATTTAAAAAACTCCATTACCAAATATCCTACAAAACAACAAACACTTTAAGACAGCACATACAACCTTTTCAAAAAGAAACTGACAAATACAAACTCTCAGGTATTTACAAATTAACTTATAACAATTGCCCCAGCTATTACATCGGCCAAACTGGAAGGTCATTCTATACACGCTACAAAGAACACATTACGCACAAAAAAACAAACAAACCCTAAATCCAGCTACACAAAACACCTAAAAACACCCAACACACACACATACTAATTTAAATGGTCTACACACATTAAAACAAATTAAAAAACTAACCTTAGAAAAATATGAAATATACAAACACTACACAACAGACAGGGAAAATGTATTAAACGATCACACACACTTTGAAGCCAACAGCCTTTTCTATTATGACACACAACTCAAACAACCCACCCCATTCCACAGTCATAAATCCATTCCAATTAGAGCCTTTACACCTCACCGATGCCACCAGTAGAGGGTTAGCTTCGTAAAAGGAACGAATGTTTTGAAACGCGTCAGCAAGTAAGCAATTACGTATTAACTTAGTTAAGTATTTTTAAAATTAGTTTAATCAGTGAATCCAAGATGATTACATCAAGCAACTTAAAAAATAAAAGTTAGACAGTTGACTTGTAACTTGTACATTTTTTGTTTTTCAAGTACTCTGTATGCTTTTACTTTGGCTGTTGTATATATATCTTGTACTTTTTACATTTGTATGGATATGTGTGTATGAAGTTATTGTTGATAAGATTTAATGTACTCCAGCTAACTCGCTCCTCAGCACCCAACAGTATTACCAGTCTAAACAGCAGTTCCCAGAGCCTAGTATCAACCTGCAGCTGACCAAGCCTACAATTGGACCGGGTAACCTCATTCAGGACCCTGATTCTGTGCCACTCAACTTCCATGCAATCAGCGCCGCTTATAACCTCCGAAGTAAGTCGTAATCATAGTTTGATAGGGTGAGAATACAGTCATACATTTATTTTTAATTTTTTAATAAAACACATTTGAATTTATTTATTCAACATTCCGCTACTTTGAGGTATTTATTTCTCAATTGGCCAATGTAGGCCATTCCAATATGGCAATATAAAAACTAAATGTCCAATATACCTTTTTCAAAACTAGCTATATTTTTTCCTCAATCAATTTTGCTAACATAACTTCTTCTTATTTTATCACACCATGCAATAACTTTACCAAACCATTTAATTCCTTAACCTACTGCTTTCTCTTATTCCTTTCTTTAATTTGTTAAACTACAATCAATATTTTTAATAACACTCATTATTTTTTATCTGAAAACATGATTTAACCTTTTCCTTTCCTAAACCTCTTTTTTGCTTTCCATTTTGTTTATTTCAATCATTCAACATCTTCAATTTACATTTTATCCACCACATAATACAATAAATTCTTCAGGACATTTTTTCTTTCTGCTATATAATAATCTTATGCTTCACTAATGTTTTCAACATAAGGTTATTCTCACTTTATTCAGCCACTTAATATTCTCTATTCATTATCAAACTTCATTTCTATTTTCAATTTAGTTATTACACTTTCTATTTGTAATATTACCTTCCATTCCAATCTTTTACTAACCTACTCAACAAGTGTCAGAGAGCTCCCATGCTATCTACTAGACTCCCTACTACTAGAGGACTGTTTCCTGCTACTGGTACTATAAGTGAGTACTAGAGATCAAGTCACTTTGATGCCAGACCCCAAACATGCCAAGAGCTTTATAAGACTGGACTAGGTGGGGTGTGTACTAATAAAAATGACAAATATCCTATCTGTAAGTACTATACCTTCCTAATACTAAAGGACTCTTTCCTGCTACTGGTACTACGAGTACTAGAGATCAAGTCAATTTGATGCCACACCCCAAACATGCCAAGAGCTTTATAAGACTGGACTAGGTGGGGTGTGTACTAATAAAAATGACAAATATCCTATCTGTAAGTACTATACCTTCCTAATACTAAAGGACTCTTTCCTGCTACTGGTACTACGAGTACTAGAGATCAAGTCAATTTGATGCCAGACCCCAAACATGCCAAGAGTTTTATAAGACTGGACTAGGTGGGGTGTGTACTAATAAAAATGACAAATATCCTATCTGTAAGTACTATACCTTCCTAATACTAAAGGACTCTTTCCTGCTACTGGTACTACGAGTACTAGAGATCAAGTCAATTTAATGCCAGACCCCAAACATGCCAAGAGTTTTAATAAAAGACTGGGCTAGGTGGGGTGTGTACTAATAAAAATGACAAATATTTTAGACATCTTAGCTGTAAATTTTATGATTTATTAAATTATTGATTCTTTTTTGTTTTCCTTGTACCTTTTTCCAATTAATTTTGATCAATCTTTCTAATGTAACTACAGTTCTAATTTTATGGCTAGTTAATATAGCCTATTCCATTTGCAAAAATCTTTTCTATTTTTTTTATATTATTTTTTATTTATGCAATCAATCTTTAAGCATGCCCTCAGTTCTAATTTTAACAGCCTACTAAATAATATGTTCACTTCACCAAATCTTTTTCCTGTTTTCTCTTTTGCAACTTACCCTCATTCTTTCAATTACAGTAATTTTCTCAACATACCTTTAATTCTCATTTTTTTTATAACCAATTGCTATCTATTCTTCGCCAAAACCTATTTTTGCAACCTCTACATACCTTTCTTTAGCAGAACTAAAAATTAGGCATAACTTTGAGTTACGGTCTGAGTTGACAAAGGGACACATCTCCCGAAACGGCCGTCTTCAACAAATATAAGTAAGTGCTACTATAGGCAAGTTTGTAAATATTTACAAGTGTTTAGTGAAAACTAGTAGCTCAGGTGAAGATGGAATCAACAAATATAAAAATTAGCACTTTCAGTACTTCTAAGATGTGCTCGGGAAATCTAGATAAAGTAATTGTAGTAAAATAAAGATTTATGTACAGTAGTTGGTGGGTTTTATTTACTTAAATAAAAATTGTATAGCAGGTAAGACAAAAGCAAATTCAAAAAATTGATAAGCTTGTAAAAGATTATAGTTTAAAAGTTGATTTCTATTAAAAGATAATCTTATATTGAGTCATTGAGAACAATTTATCACTTACAATATTTCTGTTTTTGTAAAATGAGGGCGATCAGCTGATATAACTACTATCCTCTACTAAAGATAGGAGAAGGTTATGAATAATGGTTACTTCAAGGAAGAGATATAAAACTCATTAGACCAAGATGAAGGAAAGATATTATGGCATCATGTGTTGGGACTTGCAGCATTAGACCTTATATCTATTGAGACAAGAGGTGTTTACTTGTTACACCCACTTGTGAGAAGATGGGATAGAGAATAGATGAAATTAGGTAGATCTAAGGTAAGGATATAACACTACCCTAATACTGGGAGTAGATAAGTATGACACTGACACGAGAAATGTTACCTGAAGTACATCTGCTCTCAATGTGGTTAAGAGATCTATCTACTTCATTGCTATAGGTAAAGCCCCAGCAGACAGAGGGGAGTAACAGTCAAAGGGTGCACCACAGAACTCAAACAAAATTACAAAGTATGTCAAAAATAAATTTTATTGTCCAGTTTGAGTGCATTAGTATTTTTTAACAATAAGGTCAAATGTAACTGAACATAGATAAAACAATATTCCTGTTTTAAACTACTACAAAAGCCTACCTTTACAAATTTTTTAAAGATAAAGGTACCCGTAAGAAAATTACTAGCAAATATGAAATTTAATTTTAGGACATAATTATTCATTAAAAACATTCCAACAAAGAGCTGTAGGTTTATCTATTGCTATTTGTTTTTTCTCTACAGTAAATTTTATAAAATTCACTGTTTGAAGACTGACATCAACACTTCAGAGATCCATTTCTGGAAGAGAGCGTATTGTAAAAAAAAACTCCCCCCCTACCCTCTTCATACTGCAGGTGTAGGTACATGAGGGGGGTTACTGGAGCCCACGGACAGGAGCATACATCATTAAGATTCGGGAAGGGGCACTGGAGGTGCTATTTATCTCACTGGTCCCCCCCCTTCTCAGCAAACTGTGTAGAGAAAGAACACAGATTAGAAAATGTTATGTAACATTTACTGTAGTAAATAAGTAAATGCATTGGCTTTACTTAAGAATAAATCGTCAAGAAATATGATATAACTTGAAGACCTCATACAGCTGACCAATTACTACTTAAAATTATTTATAAGTATTTAAAATTTACCAACTCAAATCCGTACTAAATATACACGATAAACGAATCCTTCAACTGACCTTCTAATAATGTATTTCCCTTTTAAATTTCGTAATCCTCTTCTTTTATACACAATCTGTACTATAATAGCAATAACCAACATTTTCCCTTGCTTTATCTCACCTACTTTACTCTATACTATTTTATTACTCCTATCTTTAACCTTACTTACTACTCTTTTTACTTTTTTTCCAAATTAATGTGTTTAAAGTCCCAATGAGGTTATCATGAATAAAATAATAAGAACATGATTCGCTGCCTTATAGATCAGGGATGTCCAACTGGCAGCCCGCCATGCCATTTTATGCGGCCCACAAAGACTTATCAGAAAAATACTTGAAATTTTTACAAGGATCTAATAATTTAATGATAAATTCTAATACTATAAGAATTTTTAGTTCAATTAGCTTTTCTAACAGATTTGACTAATCATCTTAACATTTTGAACTTGAGTCTTCAAGGAAAAAATCAAACAATATCAGGTTTGGCTGGAATCATCAATGGGTTTCGCAGTAAGCTACAACTGTTCAAACAAAATCTTGAAAACAAAAATTTTATACACTTTCCTAGCTGTCTTCAGTTAGCCTACAAATTAAAAAACAATGATTTTTCAAGCTGCATCTGTCAAATGCAAGAAGTAATTGACGCGTTCAATACAAGATTTGAGGAAATTGAAAGTCTCAAAAGTAGTCTACTGCTTTACAGCAATCCTCTTGGAGCTACAATTGAAGACCAACCAGCTGACCTACAACTTGAATTATGTGATTTGCAGGGTGACATGTTTCTAATGACCAGGCAAGAAAAGACTCATGACTTTTTTAAATTGCTTCCTAAAGAGAGATTCCCAAACTTGCGAGATTTTGGGCTAAAAATGTCTTCAATGTTTGGAAGTACATACCTATGTGAAAGTGTTTTCTCATCTATGAAGTTTATAAAAAAAACAAAATAGGAACAAGCTCTCTGATGTATCTTTACTCCATCTCATGAGGTTGGCTCACACAGAACTAGAGGTGGATATTCGTTCTTTGGTGGCTGCAGCTGATCGACCACAATGTTCACACTAAAATACTGTGATGTACATTTTTATCCTCATTTCAGTTGTTGTGTTAATTGATAAAACTATTTTGTATTTTTCTTATTTGTATAGTTTTTTCTCACTTGAGTCTTGAGAAATATAAGTAATACTATTCAATTTTGTTTTATTTATTTATAAATTTTCATATGTTCTTGTTGCTATTTCAAACTAAAATTATATTATTACTATGTGGCCCGCAACAACGTACAAGGTTTTAATTTTGGCCCGCTATGCTATGAAAGTTGGACATTCCTGTTATAGACAGTCTGTCTTCTAATGTTATTTTAAAACGTCAAGTATAACAGGATGTTGTCTATCTTTATATATTAAATCTAAAGTTGCTTGATGTAATCATCTTGGATCCACTGATTAAACTATAATTAAAAGATACTTAACTAAATGAATATGTAATGGGCTTACTTACTTTTTGAGCTTACAAGGAACGATTGTTTCAACACACGTCAGCAAGTAAGCCCATTACGTATTTACGTAGTTGAGTATTTTTTAATTATAGATATATTAAATCTATTTTGCTCAAGGGCGGTTCCAAGAAAGGGGCAGCAGGAGCAATGACCCCCCCTGAGAATTTAGATACTATTTTTATTTTAGAAATATATTTTTCATATTCGTAACACATTAAAATCTATCCCAGTTTAGCTACTTGTCCCTCCCAGTTTAGCTACAAATCTATCCCTACTTATAAACATGTATTTTTCATTTCACTTTTATTTTAAAGCCATATATATTGTTTTTACATTTATATAATGTTATGTATAGAAATTCATCTGATAACATTGGTAATTTTACCCAGGATAAACAACACTGGCATGTCGAGCACTAGTTCCGTACTGGCTCGGCTATACTAACAGTCTATGTACTACGACCCCGAGCGATTTGATGAAAGCTAAACAATATTTTGTATTATGTACAAATTAATAATTTTTGGTATCTATGTAAATCCAGGTAAAATGCGTTTTGATGAAAAAAGTACCAAATTTCCTGTGATTTTTCAAGTACAAGAATAGCTTCCAGGCCTTCATTTTTGAAAGTTTTCTGCCCCAAAACCACCCCATGTTTTCCTGCCATTGTGAACCCCCGAATTCTACCCTTGATTTTGTTGATCATGTAAATATAATAACGTGATGTGTTTTTAAAATACTGTACTTGGGTTTTTAATATAGTAAATGTTCTAATTTTGTATTTATGTTTGGAACGCCTACTTTTTTAAAACAATTTCTTTTGTAAAAAACAAATTCTCTATCACATCAAAATATAACAATAATTTTGTACCAGAAAGTTGTTTTACTATAAGAATCTAATACCAACAGTTAGGGTTGCAGTATGGCTTTCCATTACCAACATAACAGAATATATTACCATATGAAACACTTAGTTCTACATTGAAGGTAATTTGTTATAGGTTCTTGTAGAAAGAGACCAGCGATGTTGCTGGTAAAATTTTGTAGTTTTGGTTAAAAATATTCTTGTTAGTAAAAAGAAATAATTATAAAAATAAAGGCTATGAAGCTCTTCATTAATCACAGATTTGGGTAATTGCATATTATATGGAGACCAATATTATATTAGCCGCTGCAGTGGCTAGGTTAGGTTATCATAAAAATGTAACTATTACTTCCCTGTTAAAATATGATTCAGATGTGGGCAAGTACTAAATAGAGGAACAAGAGGCATCGAGGTATCTTCGGAATATACATGTGGTGATTGGGCGTCATAATGACAAGTAATTCTCACAGTAAGTCAAATAGTCTGTCCTGTATCAATATTTAGTGTTCTTAAATCCCCTGCAGTATAACCTCTAAAAATAGTGGCCTCTGTATAATACCTTTGTACCCAGATTTGTTTTAACCGTTGACTGTATATTAGATTCTTGATAATATCAACACACTTCTTGTCATATTAATAGAAATACTATAATAATTAGAAAATACCCATTATATCTATAAGAATACGCCATTAAATGTATGCTGTGTTATAAAGATCTATTTACCCCATTATAAATTGTCCAATAACCAAAATCGTGCTGTGTATAAAAACCCTTAATTCTATATTTAATTTAATTTTTTTCAGATTTACAGACACTTCAGAAAAGACAAACCTCTAATTTTGGTTGGAGCCGTTTCCCTAAAAAAGGGACACACAGATTTCGTAGAGAGTATCAAAACAGAATACCTCTTCTTCCATTCAAAGTGTAACCAGTTATAATGAATTCTTTATTATCTTTCATATTTCTCAGTGCCAACTTAAATATAATTTTGATTACTAACTATTGTACCTCCTTTGACATAATTATTTGGTTTACAGCTGAAAACTATAACATAGAAAATAGATTCTATAAACTTGCAGTTTTTGTGTTGTATATCTTGAGGTTTGTCTATAATTACACTTTTGGTATTAACTTAGTGTAATTTTTTGGTATTAACTTATAAGATTCTATAAAACTTAAGTTTTGTAAATAATTTATTGAGCAACTACAAATATGTTTACAAAAATAAAAACTAGGGTTAGACATGTGTTTGTTGTTGTTATCATTTTAAACCTTGATTAGTTTTCAATTATTAAACATTTAATTTTAAGGGTATCCACTGTAATATATTTTTAATAGCGTAAGAGAAATCTTCGTCTGTTAGGGTGAGGCCTTTATTCCTCTTTCATTTGAAATACCATAATTTGTACTAATAAAATACTGGATTTAAAATTATAGGAAAATATTTATTTTTAAATTCTTTCTATTAGCTCACACTCTCCTTTTATATATATATATATATATATTGTACAAATTTTCAATTGTAAATAAAATACTTTTTTGTTCATCCAATCAAGTTCAAATACATTTTTTTTATCTATAGTGGATGACAATGGATGTTAATAAAGTTTTTTCAAATATTTATTCAATAATTTAATTATAAAATTTGCGAAGTCCAGCCGGATTCAAACTGAGAATCTTCAAGTTCGAAGTTTGTTGCGCCTTGGCAATGCAACAACTTTCCAATACCTAGAAAAATATTGCTCGAAGATGTATATGAATTTTTTTCCCCCATCTGGATGTCATTGAAACCTCCATTGTACAACCTTAACCTGTTGCCATGATTACCACACAATATCATAAATAGTGCTCTAGGGTAACTAAAATAAAATTTTTCTTTGGTAACCTCAGTAGCAATTTGCTTAATTTTTTTTTTTATATTACTTCTTTTTACATCAACAATTGTTTTGTTCCTTCACAATTGCACCAAATCAAATTATTGATTTTTTCTGAGTTTAAAAATATATAAAATAATTATACTCCATAAATTAACTTTTTTTATAATTTCAAACTGTAAAACTGTTCAAACCGTTTGTTATTCAAACTGGACTTTGTTTGTATTCTTATTTTACAACTTTTACTGATAATTCTCACAATCGGTAGATTACTAAAACTGTTGAGTTGAACAAAATACCGATAATACACAGTTCTTCCCTCTAAAACAATGGCCAGTAGCTCCTCCTCAAATTCTATTGGACCTTGCAGTTCTCGGTATTAAAAGTTCTGCATTATGAATTGGGTAAAGGATGATATAGATTTATTTCTAAGGTTTCAAAAATATTTTGTTGTTCATAATGAACAGGTTGTTAATCTCTTATTACAATATAAATTACTTGAGATCAGACATTCTATTATTAAAAGTTGTTAAAATTATTGAGTTACACTTGGAGGTAACGTTTTTGTCCAACGACTTCTTCAACCTCGGTTTCTGCCACTAGGATCAATGCAGTTGTATTTCCTGGTTCCAATTCTTGAAAATTAGAAGTGATATGATCGTAAAGAGTGTGTGATCTGCATCATGTTTGTTCATTTAGAATGTCATTTTTAAATGTGTTGCTATGTCTGTATATTTCATATTGTTCCAATGTGTGGCCTTTGTTGCATGTGTGGAGGATTATATTAATAGAATGTCTGTTTGCAAGTAATTTTATATTGTTATAAATGATTAACAACCAGTTCGTTATGAACCACAAATTTCTAAAACCTTAAAAATTTATTGATATTATTCTTTATCCAATTCATATTGCAGAGCCTCTGATACCAAGAACAGCAAGGTCAAACAGAATTTGAGGTGGAGCTACTGTCCATCATTCTGAAGCTAAGAACTGTGTAATAGCGGTATTTTGTTCATATCAACAGCTTTATTTTGATCGAACTTTAAAACTCAAGAAATTTAATTCATCAATGCCTTAGAATCATTTACAAACTGATCCAGATTCAAAAATCTATATATAAATTAGTAATGTATAAGGTATAGAGGTTTAAAGAATCATTTCATGGAACCATGGAAAGAACCATTTCAATAATATTAGTTTTAATTTTATTTTATAAGCATATTTTTAATTAAAATAAACATATTTATTATTCATATTTGTAATTTTCAAACATTAAATTTACAATATGTTCATTCAATTATATGAAGAAGCTTAATATAACTCAGTTGAATGAAACGTACGGGAAATGCTTATTAAATCCAAACAATATAAAAGTTTTTTTATATTAGCTTACTATAGTAATAATCCTGTCATCTTCATAATATTGACATACATATAGAAAACCCCTGTAAATGCGCGCACGCACGCTCGCACGCACACACATACACATACACACACACATACACACACACACACACAATGTATAATCACTATGGCATCTTCTGATGTAACAGGACAGTTGTACAGTCTATTTCTATCTTCCATCAAATTGTGTCAATCGCCTAACAGTGAAAACGTATTTTGAGGCCAAACACACTTATACAACAAAAATGGCATATACAAGTTTCAGTGCAAATTTTGCCCAGCTTTATACAAAGGTATAAATACAGACTGTTTAAAAATAATGTATGGCAAGATACATCATATTAGAGAGAACAGACAATCATACAATACATCAGCTAACAATATTATCAAATGTTTTGCTGATTGTTATACCATAAAAGCAATTAAACAATTATTGTAATTATTAGACAACTCATCCCACATTGTAACCTCTCAAAGTTTAGATGGAAATTGCCATTACACTCAGTAATGTAGATAATCTGGGGAACCACCGAACCACAAACAACATCATTCTCTTCCTCCTAACAAAGTAAGAGTATTGTGTGTGTGGGGGGGGGGGTGTGAAAGAGCTCTCTCAGTGTCACAAGTTAATAAACTGGTGAGCGAAGATGAATCAGTTAATGTCCTATATTTTAAAAACATAGATCTATCCGTGACTAATATTAATTGGTTATTCTTGTCCTTATCCAAATTGGCTATTTCCAAAAAACTTTCGAATGTTTCAGTACGTTTTCCTTGATATTTCTATATTATAAAAATCGTCAGAATTATCACCAAGGTAAGGGAGGTAGTTCCCTGTCTAACCGAATAAACCTACAATTAGCTTTGAGCTCTACCACAAATAAACTATGCATATAATTATATATTAACCAATATAATAAAATTATAAAATAAACAATATGTTTGGGTGTGTGTTTGTATGTAATTTTAAAATATTTTTTATAAACTTTTATAAACAATAAAATTTTATTGTTAACCACTTTAAAACAGCTGATTATTTATTATTCAATTAACTTATTGGATGAACTGAAATAAAAAAAAACCTAATATTTAGCCAAACTTGGCCAAAATTCAAAACATCATAAATAATTCATTAAATTATAGAATGTCTTATTATATTCGGAATGTAATTCTCTCAGAAGAAAAATGGAAGGCAAGGAAAAGGAGTCAAAACAAAAGGAAATTTGATAGCCAGGAAGCATCTGAAAATAACCATCAGTGACAGTAAGAGAGAGAAATGGGAAGAATTGAGAAATGAGGTGGAGACAGATCCGTGTGGATTAGGATACTCAGTATTCATTAGTTACCCAAGGTCAGAAAACGTAAAACATGGTAGCAGGTTAGCCGCCATGGTCCCAACAGATCCCTTGGTACTGGAGAAATAGAGGATCAGAGGGCAGAAGTGAGCTTGGCCAAAACAGATGATAAAAGAGGTAAGGACCAAAACTTTTTTCTAATAGTAGAAATGATGGGAGGGGAAATATACACACTAAACCTGAATCTAATCAGTAAATTGATACCATAGATGGAGAGTAACCACAGAGAGGACAGACAATGAACCTATCTGGTCACAGATACCTCAGGAGTTACCTGAGTCAATTGAAAAAAGTGAATAACTCAGAATGTTTATTGCAGATATGAAACGGATAATGTATGATATATGATTTACATTTGCGATCAATGGGCAACATTGCAGATGACTTGGAGATCAGACATATAACTCCAGAGAAAAACGTGGACAGAATGATTTCTAAGAAACAGGTCTTGAATCGTGTTAAGGACTTCGTAACCAATGTTTTAGGATCAAACAAATAGATTTAAAAAATTCAAGTGATTTATTAAGACAGAGGATCTCTTCAGGCCTTATGATAGGGTTCCATCTCAAAGTGATGCTGTAATGGAATCAAACCCAGATGGAATAAAATGGGGTGGTTCTAGTGGATTGGAGTCCCACACTGTCACTGGTACAGGCCAATAGTCAAGCATTCCACTTTCCCACCTCTCATTAAAAAAACCATAGAATGTTTACAAAAATTCACCTCATGAAGCCTATAATCCATGACATTCAGTGAAATTTCTAAGTTTAATCTTTGTAAAATTACAACTTCAACAAACCTACAATAAAGTGAGTTCTTTAAAACCTAATTAAGATAAAACAGTTTTTACTGGACGAGTGTCCAGGTTTACTGCAAGGATGTGTTGCTGACCTGGATGACATCGACAATAAATTCTAAATCGGACAAACAGCCAGATGTTTTCAACAAAGATTCAACTAATCTTTTATTAACCTTGTAATTGAAATACACCACAGTTAGTGACAAATCAACCGATTTAGAAATGCTTCAATAAGAAAACTACCACATTTCAACACTAGAACAAGAAGACATTTACAAATATATCAAAACAGAAAATAAACATGTTACATTAACAAACCCTCGCACTCTTTGACCACATTATGAAACTACCTTTGAACATTATTACGCCTTTAAAATCTCTGGTATCCAGTTCAGCAGTACATCCTGGAAGCCAACCTACATGATGATGATTGCTTAAGCCAGCTAAAAACCTTTTAATAAGTTTTAAAAAATTCAAATTATTTACAAGTTTGGTGAAGTAAGTCATATTACAAGGTTTGAACTTAAAATGTTGAATTAATAAATTTGTTGAGCACTGTGGACTAATTTTTTAACTAAATGAATACTGAGTAATTATAATACAATTTTTGTATTGTGGTTAGTGGGTTTTATTCATTTAGTTTAAAATTTTAAAGTTGATATTTGTTTCATGTTGTAATTTACAATATTGAAAAATAGTTATTATTTTAATTTCAACCTTAAGTAGGTTTTGCAAAACTATAAAAAAAACTGGTATTACTTGTAAACAAAGTTGAGCAAATTTTTTACAAAAATCCCTTGGCACATTCAATGTATCATGAAAGTCTATACAAATTTAAAAACAAGGGTAAAAGTGTTAAATAAATGGAGCAACCATTTTAAAATACCAAACACTTTAGAGAAAGACATTTTTTAATGATCTAAAAACCAAGAACCCTACTTAGTTCTCTTATACCTCAACCAATAACAGCTCGACCCCAAACTATAAACAAATGTATGCAGCCTAGATTAATATTATATAAAGGAATTAGATTATGCACTATTTATGCATATTTCTAAACTAAATTAATAAAATTATTGAACGAATTATTTAACTTGTAGGGAGTAAGTTCATATTTGCTGATAACATGTAGGACTGGGTATTGTAGGACCAGGTGATTAGTTATATACATACATATATATGTATATATATATATATATATATATATATATATATATATATATATATATATATATATATATATATATTCAACTTGTTGCTCAGGATAGCCAACAGCCATCTCCATTATCCTCTAAGTTTATATCTGGAATTGTTCGATTTTTCAACAATAATTTAAAAAACTCAACAGATTTTTTTGGCTGTCTAGGTCTATCTGGTTTTTGAAAATCAACATAATAGAGACCAAATCGTTCCCTGAAAAGTAAAACAAAAATTAAAATGATCAACATAAATAAACAAGAACTAGAGGGAATAATTAATTAATAATAACTAAAAATGTAAATGTATCTATTGCAAGTAATATAAGCTTGCTTTATAACAATAGTTCAATGATTACAATAGTGAAGATATTTTGTTTAAATAGATGAATATATTTGTTTATGAAGATATTGTCTAGCTTAATGAAAATTATGTTTCATTCAATAATTTTACTTGATAGTATAGAAAGTCTTAAGAAACATTGAAAAAATAATTACACTTCTAGCTGACACCCAAAATTAAAAAAAAAAAAATTAAAAAACTTAAAAAATTTACTCATTTTGGAAAAAACATTCAAAACTTTATTAACTCAAAGTTTTTATGTAAAAAACAAAACACTATGCTATATAACATTCAAATACAGCTCCATTATGATATATCTACAAAAAATGCAATCAGGATTAGTTTGGTTATAAAAAAAATAATAATCATAGTAATTATAGCTCAACTGAATAAAAACTTTGAGCCTAATTGCTGATGCGTTTCGAAAGAATTGTTTCATTACCAAAGCACTGACAGACAACGATTGTTTCAAAACGCGTCATCAAGTAAATTAAAAGTTTTCACTCAGTTAAGAAATAATTGCTTATGATTTATTCAGTAAATCCAAGATTATACACAATATCAAGAGCACAGTGGTACAATATATTACAATAAAAATATTGAAAAGAACCCCAATACCACAAAAATAATCAAAAATAACAAATAAGACAAGTTACTTAAGATTAAACCCTTATGTACATTTCGATGACCATGTCATCATCATCAGAGGGTCTAGTTACAAAACACAATCTAGCACACAAGAAGTTACAAACTAGAATGATACCAATCGTTCTCCGCGGTCTCTATATATAGGCGTGAGGTAAGCTCCGCCCCCTCTCCGCCCTCGACCGACAAATAACGATCGGCCATCAGGAACCAAATAGGTTATGTCAAAAATTACATTATAATAATACATATGTAATAAAAACTACAGCAATAACAATTAATAAACTAAAAGTAATTAGATTAAAACATCGTAATTTGAAGAAAGCTATTAAAGTAAAGTATATAATGGTGAGTAAGGAATAGGTCCTTTATCTGCATTCATTAATTTACAATTTGATTTGACTATAAAAACACTTTCATAACTATTAAGTAACTTTTTTGAGTTTATACATTTAGCTAAAATAACATTTTTATCTAAATCATGCTGATTACTAAGGACATGTTCTGCTACACTTGATTTTTCAGGTCTTTCATATTTAATATGGGCAAGATGTTCTTTAAATCTGGTTACAATTTTTTTTTTTTTTTTTTTTTTTTTTTTTTTTTTTTTTTTTTTTTTTTTACTCTATCAGTTTTTTTTTTTTTTTTTACAAGTACTCTATCAAGTACTTGTAACGAGATGTATATAGGTCAAACTAAAAGAAAAATTGTAACCAGATTTAAAGAACATCTTGCCCATATTAAATATGAAAGACCTGAAAAATCAAGTGTAGCAGAACATGTCCTTAGTAATCAGCATGATTTAGATAAAAATGTTATTTTAGCTAAATGTATAAACTCAAAAAAGTTACTTAATAGTTATGAAAGTGTTTTTATAGTCAAATCAAATTGTAAATTAATGAATGCAGATAAAGGACCTATTCCTTACTCACCATTATATACTTTACTTTAATAGCTTTCTTCAAATTACGATGTTTTAATCTAATTACTTTTAGTTTATTAATTGTTATTGCTGTAGTTTTTATTACATATGTATTATTATAATGTAATTTTTGACATAACCTATTTGGTTCCTGATGGCCGATCGTTATTTGTCGGTCGAGGGCGGAGAGGGGGCGGAGCTTACCTCACGCCTATATATAGAGACCGCGGAGAACGATTGGTATCATTCTAGTTTGTAACTTCTTGTGTGCTAGATTGTGTTTTGTAACTAGACCCTCTGATGATGATGACATGGTCATCGAAATGTACATAAGGGTTTAATCTTAAGTAACTTGTCTTATTTGTTATTTTTGATTATTTTTGTGGTATTGGGGTTCTTTTCAATATTTTTATTGTAAATCCAAGATTATTACAACAACGAACTTTAATAAATTAAGTTCCCTAGTATAAGCTGATGTGTGAAAAGGTCTTTATATTGTACCATTACTGCAACGTAGGTACAATAAGTGATCTTGTGATGGGTTTACTTCAAATCTCCTAAAATGGAGGTCACACATCAAATTATTAGTCTACATTATAAAACTGTATTGTTTTTTAAAAATGCAAACTACTCCTAACCAGATACTTTATAGTTAAATTGCGTCATATCTATATTTGTATGAAGTAACACCTAATACTCTGTTTTATAAAGAAACCATAAGTGTATAAAATTTTTGTATTTCTAAATTGAAGTCATTTTAGTTTTTTCCTTCATTTTTTTCAATTTGGAGGCGTCATCAAAGTTTTATTGTTTTTGTTTGGCATTTAAGGTCTTTCTACATTGTCAGTTACAATTTGTATTGTATCATTCATGTTGAGTTACTCAACAGATACAAAATTTATATGATAATTGACCTTCCTCCTGACCTTTCACGTTATACTATATTAAACATAGTAAATGTAACAGAAAAATATTTTAAGGAATTTTTCTAGGAAGAGTCAAGGTAATGACAACTTTACAAAATTTATATTTCTTTAAATAATGTCATAAAAATAATTTATCAAGGGAAATTCTTATAAACATTTTGAATACATTTAGAATTATTTTGCATTTTAATGACTCAAAACTGTCTATACTGACTAACTTTATATGGATAAGTTTTAGAAGTATTTTAACTTGAAAAATGTATTTCTGAACAGATTGTATAAAACCATGTTTTGTATCAACAAATGATACAAATCAAATTATACGTTTTTTTAAAACAAATGTTAAACTAATTTACATCTGTTTTTAATAAGTTATTAACGAATTGACAAAAGTATTCAGTTTGGTTGAAGATAACAAAGGTAAAACTCCAAAAACAATTACCCTTAGCGCTCGGATTTTTTTAACATGCTTTGCTTCCCCACTTGTAATTAATTTGAGACAAATCCTTTGCCTGCAAGTTGCATTATTGTTTATGGAAAAGTTTGTTTTCTCTCAAATTTAACCTACAGATGATGGTTAATCAAATGTTTGTGACCTCAGTGTTACAGCAGATTTCTCAAA
This sequence comes from Prosapia bicincta, assembly GCA_036971475.1. Classification (NCBI taxonomy): domain Eukaryota; kingdom Metazoa; phylum Arthropoda; class Insecta; order Hemiptera; family Cercopidae; genus Prosapia; species Prosapia bicincta. The sequence continues at coordinate 269,946 of JBAIZL010000403.1, forward strand.
AAAGTTCAACAGTAATATTGTATATATTTTTTTTTCTATCTCTAATCAAATAAATTTTTTGGGTTTGAATTTTATTGTAATTTAATACAATTCAAAATAGAAAAACTATTTTTAGGAAGAAAATCTGTATCATATTCTTAGTATTCCAAAATAAAATTTCTACTTTTTTTGGTAGCTGTATCACTTTAACCCTTAGCGCTCGGATTTTTGTAACATGCTTTGCTTCTCCACTTGTAATTAAATTGAGACAAATTCATCACCTGCAAGTTGCATTATTGTTTATGGAAAACTTCGTTTTCTCTTACATGATTTTAGTAAACTAAGCTATTTTTATTCACTAATACTATATGTACATGATTTTATTATCTTATTTGTAGTTTTGCAGAGTATGATATCTTTGAAAACAGTCTTCCGGATGAAGTCCTGGTTTTCTGCCGCATGTTTTATAGTGAAAAACTGTTTCCCTTCTACCTCATTTTATCTTCCTGTTACTGCAAACTACAATATCCTTAGAACTATTTTTATCATTGGAAAAGATTAAATGTTAATTTCCCATTCAGTCTTTCTTCTTTGTCAGTAGTTGATGGCCGACCCCTCTTACTATACGGGTTATTCCTGATATCACCAATGCGTTCCCTCACCAAGTTTTGGCGAAACATATTTTGTTTAGCAGGATTATCTCTCATTTCCTTTTTTTTGTTATTATAGATAATAAAACTATTTACTACAGCTATATCTAATAGCCAGAAAAACATTTTGCTCCACCATTTATTTGTTCGTCTCGTAAAACTGCACGGTTCATTATATTGAACAGCTAAATCTACACTACCCATAAACTGGTTATATTTACAAATACCTGTTGGTTTAGTTACTTTGTTTATGAAACTGAACTACATCCTAATAAATCAGGATCAAGTAAAAGATCAGGAATTTCAGAATCACTAATTGCACGTGAAGCCACGGCAAACTACAAGTAAACAAATAACCGGCAAAACTGTAACCTACTTGCAGCTTACAACGTAGCGGCAAACTAGATTTTGTGATGGCTCACATATTCCTAGGCATTTTCAACTTTGTTCACATTATTGTCAATAGAGTGTAGCACCAAATGGTAAAAGATTGAATGTCGTCGGCTTCGCCGCAGACGAGTTATAGGCATTTGAAAATCGTGTCGGGTGACCCCTGACATACGAGTAAACTGCAATATACGCTTGGCGGGGCTGCCCCGACAGTCGAGTTCTAAGGGTTAAAGTTGCTTGATCTAATCCTCATAAATTCACTGAATAAACTATAGTTAAAAAATACTTAACCAAGTGAATACATAGAGCTTACTTGCTGACAAGTTTCAAAACAATCATGTTTTTTACGAAGCAAAGCCTCTACTGGCAGCATACGTGTTCGGTACAAAGGTTGTCAGGATGGATTTATGACTATGGAAGGGGTGGGTTATTTTGATTGTGCGCTATGTAATGGAAAAGGGAGTTGGCCTCAAAATGTGTGTGATCGTTTGACAAACGTATACAAACAGTACGCAATAGATAGAGAAAACATATTAAACGATCACACACAGTTTGAGGCCAACTTCTTTTTCCATTGCATAGCACACAATCAAAATAACCCACCCATTCCACAGTCATAAATCCATCCTGACAACCTTTGTACCTAACATCTATGCCACCAGTAGAGGCTTGGCTTTGTAAAAGGAACGATTGTTTCTAAACGCGTCAGCAAGTAAGCCCTATATGTCCACTTAGTTAAGTATGTTTTTACTATAATTAACATTTGTTTCAGAGATACTGAAAATGATTAAAATTTTTCAACTCTGATACAAAGAAAAACATACACAAATAGAAAACACAAAATCTGTTGAAGTAAATGGAATGAAGGTTAAATATTTTGATAAATATTAAAACTAACAAATAAACATTTTTTGAAGAAACATAACTGAAATTTATCAGTTAATAATGCAAGATCTTTAAATGGGTATAAAGTAGGGCTGAAGACGCTAAATTAGTGTCCACAGTACTGGTACAGCTTATCCACAGTTAATACTGTAGTAGCTGCTGTTCCCAAAACACCCTATAACATTATAAATTGCCCATTCTGCTAGAGATGAAACAGTACAACACAACAAAAATAAAATAGAAATTATTAGCCCAAATGATTTTAAAAAAGTTAGGGTAGACATATAACAGCACTTAAATAAGTGTTTACCAAGAATGTATGGGATAATGTCTTAAAGCCTTACAACTGAATTGCAGCAATGAAATGAAGAAATTATATAAATTTACTAATTCTAATAAAAATACACTAGCATTAATTTTGTGTGATAATAATTTTGAATGGTTTTACTTTTAAAATCATTATGTGCACACTTACGAAAAACCTCGCAACCATTCAAAATTGTCCAAAATACTCCAAGCTGCATACCCAATCACATTGCACTCATCTTCTTTTATTGCTTTGGACATCTCGGTAATGTAACCCTTAAAAAAAGTTTTGAACTATTTAAAAAAAGTTTATAGTCATTGACATACATTTACTATATAATTTAAACAACAGATATTTTATTAATCACTTAAACAATAGTTTATGACTATCTAAACTTTAGATTTAGTAAATTTATTAAAACTTACTGAGACAGAACGTTTTCGATCGCTATGTGCCGATCTTCATCAGTGTCTCCTGCTTGGAGATGTTGGGTCAAGCAGTGACGGTTTTAAAGGTAGGTTTTCGATAGTATCAAAGAGTACGTGTGATTGTATTGTGTTTGTTTGTTTAATATGTTTGTACTTTGTGTTTTTGTGTGTCTGTAAATTTCATATTGTTCTAGTGTATTGAGATGTGGTCCTTTTTTGTTGATGTGTAGGATTTCTAGGTTATGGTAAATGTTAGTGTATTTGTGCCCTGTTTCTTTTATGTGATTGTAAAATGTTGAGTTGGTGTTCTCTTTGTGTTCCTCGACTCTTTGTTTAAAGCTGTGACCTGTTTGTCCAATGTAGAATTTGTTACATTCGTTGCAGTTTAGTTTGTATATGCATCGTACTTGTAGTTTATCTTTGTTGTTGGTGTGTTGTATTTTCTATTGCAACCTGTTATTAGTTTTGTATGCTATCCTATTTTTTGAAATTTGCAGGCTATTATGTTTGTTGTTCTGTTTATGTATGGTAATGTGATGTATTTGTTTTCCCTGTCTGTAGTGTTAATTTTAGTGTTTTTTTGTATTTTGTACCACAGTTTTTCTATTATTGTGGAGTTGTATCCATTTGTGTATGCTAAATATTTAGTTGTGTTTACCATCAAAAACCTTACCACCGTAAACATAAACGTTACCATACATAAACAAAACAACAAACAAAATATCACACAAATTTCAAAAAATAGGATACAAAATAGCATACAAAACTAATAGCAAGTTACAATACAAAATACAACACAACACCAACAACAAAGATAAACTACAAGCACCAGGCGTATACAAACTGAACTGCGACGAATGTAACAAATTCTACATTGGACAAACAGGTCTCAGCTTTAAACAAAGAGTCGAGGAACACAAACAGAACACCAACTCAACATTTTACAATCACATAAAAAAACAGGATACAAATACACAGACATTTACCATAACCTATAAATCCTACACATCAACAAAAAAAGGACCACATCTTAATACACTAGAACAATATGAAATTTACAGACACACAAAAATACAAAGTACAAACATATTAAACAAACAAACACAATACAAATCACACATACTATGTGATACTATCAAAAACCTACCTTTAAAACCGTCACCGCTTGACGCAATATCTCGAAGCAGAAGACACTGATGAAGATCGGCACATAGCAATCGAAAACGTTCTGTCTCAGTAAGTTTTAATAAATTTACTAAATCTAAAGTTCGCATAGTCATAAACTATTGTTTAAGTGATTAATAAGATTCACCGAACGTAATGGACTACAAAATTCAAGATATATTTTATATTGATAATTCATGTCATTAAATAACTAGTAAAAATGTTATTCACTATAATAATGCTATCTTCATATATTCATAATGAGAACTTTATGTGGCATAACTAATAGCTTTGTGTATTTTTTATCGAAAGTTTTTCTACTTGACAATGGGTTCTATTCTCTGCCTCGTCGATCTTGGGCTTCTGCTAGAGAACCATGAGGGATAAGTGGAAAAAGTTTAAATAAATTTTGTTGGTTTTTTAAAATCCCACAGTTAAAGGAAAAATATCGATTACATATTGATATTTTGCATATATTATACCTTGAAAATTTCAATATGACCATGAAATTTACAGAAGGCATTAACAACAAAACATTAATAAATATGTGCTAAGTACTAAAGTTCTCAGCTAATAGGAAATGGCATCAATCATCTGAGATGCCACTGCTTCATTTTGTGTGGATTTGCACTGTGAACTGATTTACAACACCAGTGATCTTCAACCATATGACCAATCAAACATTCCCAAATTAACGTGTGAACAGAAGGGCATTCACACACATGCATAAACATGTACACACGTATAAGCATGCACTCACACACCCTTATGTGTATATATTTTTTAACTCAGTATAATCTAATTAACTCTATTATAAGGACAACTTTACAAAACTCAAATTTTTTCCTTTATATTTAATAACAAATAATAAGGAAAAAATTGAATCTTACATCAGTACTCTAAGGGATAATGTAAAAAAAAACAAACACTATAGTAAATACAAAGAGCTCAAAGTACCTACCACAGCAAAAATATAAACTACATGATGTATAAATGTTAACTAACATAAAATAAGGAATGTTATTATCCAGTTACAGTCTAATTATTACATAACAAAAATTTAATTAAATTATCTATTTCACATAAATATGCATGAGAAATACTTACATGATAATATGCAATACGACCACAATCATTTACTACATCATCAGAGCTGAAGCCATTTTCTGTTACAAACACTGGTGGATTACCATACTCTGCCTTAACCCATTGGAGAAGTTGACGGAAACCCCATGGTACTACCTACAAGAGCAAAATGAAATATTAATATTTGAGAAAAAATGTTGATATAATACTTGAACAAGTAAACAATATCAACACCACAAGCCTCAAAATGTAAAGTGGTAAAAGGTTCGTTAAGGAAATCTTGCAATAATTGCTTTTGGTACTATAGTGGTAAATAATTTTAGAAATTATACAACCATATAATCTAACTAACCAAATCCCAGTCTGCAATATCAAAACTGATCAAATATTAACAAAGTTCTAAAAGAAACACTTAGTGATCACAGATGCATAGACTTCCAAACTTACTACAAACTATAAGAAAGGCATGGAACAGAGTACCAATAATTAGACTAAAGCCATGCTTATCAGGCTAAACGCCTTGGTATGTCAGGCTTTAAGTTGGCTTATCAGGCTAAACGCCTTGGTATGTCAGGCTTTAAGTCGGCTTGTCAGGCTAAAAGCCTTGGTATGTCAGCCTAAAAATCGTGCTTGTCAGGCTAAAGCCTTAGTATGTCAGTCTAAAAGCCTTGATTTGTCAGGCTAAAAGTCGGGCTTGTCAGACTTAAAGGAAAACTGTATGAGGGATGAAATAAACTGAAAGTAGATTGTATACAATTATTGGATAGTAAATTATTTAGCCTCGATGAACTCAAGAAGGTAGTGAGTTCAAGATAGGCAAAGCACCTGGACCTGATGGAATACCAAATGACATATTGAAAAAGTATCTAAAGGTATTGAAGTTGCTTTCGCTTAAATCTATTTTGGGTTTATTTAAGAAAAATATCACCTGGCTTAAACCATAATATCCTCCAGGCTGTTTCTAAATCAGTTACCCTGTGATTTAGAATAACAAGTCTCGCCATGTTAAAATGGCTTCCTGGCCATGAATGTGTGTTCTTTCTCACAATCCTCTATACACCATCTGCTGTTACCTCAGCAAGACCCATTCCCTATTACTCAGGGTTGCAAAATTCAACTACTATTGTTACTTCTAGTTTTATTCATCTTTAAACTGTATGATCAAGTTGGTATCTTCGAGGCGTGTTGACAAGTCTACCACTAGCCTACATGTCTTCTATGCAAACTTCATCCCTAAACTATATCAAACATAAATTAACCTAAATAACACTTACATGAGCTATTATTAATTATTTTAAGCCACTCAGAATTGTCATTTATCATAACCCTTTTTGAATGCTAGTTATTGCTCCATTTATTTGTTTTTTTAAAGCTTTTAATTAATTATTTAATTACAATTTCCTCAATTATTTTCAATAACTATTTATCGTTAACTCTTCTCCATCATTTATAAATATTTTTTCTTACGATAATTTCTTTAAAATTCTTATATTTCAACATTTAATGTTTCCCTTATAATTTTACAAAATGTTCATTAGACACCTCAGCTTCCCCACACCTCAGACCCTTGTTGAGTAGCCCATAATGGGTAACAATACACTTTCACCCATAATTGTATTTATGGCATGTAAAAATCTCTTACCATTTTTCACAATTCAGTTCTTGTGATTCTACAGTATTTCTTCTCAGTCACTGAAGAGCTATTTCAGATTAACCATATCATTATACGCTTTTCATTAAAGTCTTTCTTAATGAAATTATATGATTAAATTTTAACTTTCCTGGATGGAAATGTATGAATAAGTGGTACCTTCTATCCATATTTAATTATGACTTTAGTCCTTCAAATACCAGCCATTGATAGAACTTCATAAATGTATCACATCGGTTGTCCTTCAACGGAAATGAAATCATTGTGAGAAATCTCCTACCTGCTAGATTATGAAATGCTACCAAAAAAGCTAGGTTCAAAACATTATAAGCCCTACAATACAGTGTGACGAGCTATAATGGCATTCAGTAGCGAAAGGTTTAGATATAAGAACATCTAAGACACAAAATAGAAAAAAAACTTTTATCATATAATAATAACTGTTTATAACTAATGCGTATGCTAAGCGTCTAAACCTGCCTTTAGCCATGATGATGAACCCGAAGGCCAGTCAGGATCGATCTTGTCAACAACATTTCTGTCTCTTCTCCATGATGGATCTGGGCCATCAACACCAGATGTAACATATCTTGTTGTATAATGATTCAAGCCAAAGAAATCAAATGTCCCTGTGCAAATAATTTTATATAATTTATAAAGAACCAGTTATAAAAAGGTCAATTAGTATTTTTGGTATGATGACAAAAAAACCACTAATTAATGAAATTTTTCAGCAGCTGTGTTTCGCACTAATTCAGTGCAATATTCAATGCTCTGAGTCACGGACAAGTAGTAGTCACTAACAAAAATATCAGTAAGTAGTGTTTTTTTGCCAAGTGATAACAAAAGTAGTAATTTATAAAAAAAACTCAAGATGCACAACACAAAAACTGAAATTACAAAAAGGTAAAGTTTTTTTCAAGCAAACTAAATTGGACAAAAGCCTTTATTTTGATTACCTGATTGTTGAAACATGTATAAATAACATGAAATAAAGCCAAACATTGAGATTTTAGCAAATTTTTCTAAGTAAATGAGTGTTTCTTCCACCATTAGGCTACAGAGAGAATATATGAGTAATTGGTATTGGTTATGTGTCATAACTTCTAACAAACATAAGCACATACTCATATCATGTACTCTTAAACATTAACTTCATTCTTAATTATTTTTTATTTAAAGCCAACAGTTTGCAAGCAGTTTTTTTCTTTAAGCTGTGGAAAAAAACATCTGGAATGAAGATGACATATACTTTGATTAATAAATAACAATAACCCTTGCTACAAATATTTCAACACCCTTGATGTACATTTCGCCAACACAGTTAGCATCATCAGTACTGAGTATGTTTGTAACCTTCTGATGATGCTAACTGTGTTGGCGAAATGTACATCAAGGGTGTTTAAATATTCGTAGCAAGGGTTATTGTTATTTATTTATCATAATTGCGCTACTGTGCTCTGTATAAAATTTCATGACATATACTTGTTAAAGCTTTCTGAACAGCCTCTTCCACTTACGAAACAAGGCAACACTACATTTTATAAAACTAAAAAAAAAACTCATTCAAATGTTTGACTAATGCAATGCTATTGCAAGAAAAGAAAGGAAGCCTAATAAAAGTTTTTGAAATCACTCTGCCTGCGCACTTTCTCATCCCATAAGCTTGTCAATCAACTCGTCATTTTAACTTGTAAATATTACACACTTTAGCAAACAAGTTTGTGTTTTGTTTCATTTTTAACTTGAATTCTGGCAAACTAATATTCTTGAAACTTGACATCCTTGAAGTATATATTATGTCGAGATTTCAAGACTACTGTATATCTATATCACTAATTGGAAAAAATATCAATTCCTAATAAACCGAAAAAAAAATGTTTATCTTATTTCTATTACATTAAAAAATGTATCTAATACCTCGAATTTCTTCTATTTCTTGTTGAGTAAAAGTAGGTAAACGCGACACCGATCTTTTTTCTGCAGTACTGTTTCGATCTATAAGCTGTCTTACTATATCTGGATAGTCACCTTTTTTTGAATAAATTGGATGTGCAAATAATCCAAGCTAAAACAAAAATTTTAAAATGTAATAAAAACAAACCTTCATAAATAACAATAAATAACCTAGACTAAATGATCTGAAGCTGATGGAATAAAAAGTTAATGTAGTAGCATAAAAAACATTTACTTTTCACCGATTTGTGTGTGTTGTTATGTTAAGATTATATTTCACATTTGGCACATTTTAAGAAGTAATTATGTTTTACAGTGTTTGTAATTACCTGTTTTTTTCTTTGTAACATAAGCGAAAACGAAGAAAAACCAAAGTTGCTACTGTTTGGTCAAGAACTACCAAAAAATTAAAGATTAGAACAGAAATATTAAAAATAACAGATTTATAATTAAATACTTATTACACTTTGATATTACTTGCGACCAGACTTTTTGTTACTTAAAAGTTGTTAAATTGTTAACTTACACTTGGAGGAATCGTTTTTGTCATAAGAAGAAGTCGTAAGGACGAAAACGTTTCCTCCAAGTGTAAGTTAACGATTTAACAACCTTTAGTTAGCAAAAAGTCTGGTCACAAGTAATATCAAAGTGTAATAAGTAATTAACAACCAGCTCGTTATAAACAGCAACAAGTTTTCAATATATAATTAAACATACACTAATATTATTATTTTTATTGATATCACTTGGCAAAAAAACAATACTTACTGATAATTTTCAGCAAACGTGTTTCACACTAGATCTCATCTTGTCATGGACATAACTCACAGCATTGAACAATGCACTGATCTATTGCAAAACTGGTCAGCTGACAAATATCAGTAAATAATGGGTTTTTTGTCAAATGATGGCAATAAAAATAATTGTTTAAAAATGCTTAAGATGTACAACACAAAAACTACAAATAAATTATTATTTTTTTTATAAAACAACCTAAAAATTAATTCTATTGTTTTTTTAAATTTATAAATACAAATATCTTATAATTCGTTTTATAAACTATTTATTCCCATATCAGTAAAACACATGAATTAGTGCAAATTATAGGCAGTTGATGGGATATTTGATTATATAATGAGTATATTACTCTTAAGCTAAACATGAAACTCTAAAAGGATCTACATACAAATAATAAAATAAAATAATAATATCAAATAGCTAGATTTCTGTAGACTGCAAACATATATTACAGTACCTCAAACTGCATAGCTCTCTCAGATGCCTCCTTGTCTTCCTTTGTATCTGTGAATGGATGTGACCACATTGTGTTTAGAGTAATGCTCACCTTACCTACACAAAAATCAAGTGTGCCATGTATAATTCCTAAGAAATGTCTTAAACTTTAAACAGTTTATAACAAACTTCACTCTGTTTGATCTGGATTTCTTGGTTTCTAACAATCAATACTACTTTATTCCAACCAATCATTTTACTAAATATCAGTTATCATGGAGTAAGAAACATCTAGCTATGAAGATGGGACAGGATAGTGTAGTTAATTGACAATAAGTCAGTTTCTTTTTAATCTTTAAAGCAAATACACACTACAAAGTCTGTTCAAAAAATACGCCGACTGAGGTCATAAAAAATGTACTTTATTTGGAAGTTACACATCTGTGTCTCCAAAGTACTCTCCTCCCCAACGCACATACTTATCCCAATGGTGTTTCCACTTGTTAAAACAGTCCTGGTATGCTTCTTTTGTGGTGGCTTTCAGCTCCTTCATTGCATTTGCCTTAATCTCCGAAATTGTTTCAAATCTTCTTCCTTTGACGGTTTTTTTGAGTTTGGGGAATAAGAAAGTCACAAAGAGCAAGGTCAGGTGAGAAGGGGGGGGGAAAGAACAATGATCGAGTGTTTGGCCAAAAACTCACGAGTTTTAAGTGCTGAGTGAGCTGGAGCGTTGTCGTGATGGAAAAACCAGTTATCACTTCTCCACAGTTCTGACCTTTGGGACGTCCCTCAGACGTTTCAGTACTTCAATGTAGGTAATATGGTTGACTGTAGAGCCTTCAGGGAGGTACTCATAGTGAACAACACCCTTAGCATAAAAAAAAAACTGTCAGCATCACCTTGACATTCGACCGAACTTGGCGAGCTTTTTTGGGCCTTGGGGACGTTTGACTCACCCATTGGGATGATTGGACCACCCTTGAAACGTTCATGCCACTTGAAACATGCAGTACACTTCATGGCAACATCGCCGTAGGCCGTGTTAAGCATGGCAAATGTTTCTGTTGCAGATATCCCTAGTTTTACACAACATTTCACAGCAATTTGTTGCTCCTTTAGGCTGTCCATTTTACAATCCGACAAACGAAAAAACACTCTTTACTAAACTGTGTGTAACTCATCAACAAATGAAGATATCTGCGACTGAAATACTGGGTTTTAATCAGCTGATTTATACGAATCTAGCAACACCAATAGAATTCTCCTGAAGCTAATTAGAGCCGTGAAATTCAAACAGTCTGTGTATTTTTTGAACAGACCTTGTATATATATATAGTCCGGATTGCTGAAATGAAATTAAAACATCTGAATTGAGAGATTAGACTACTGAGACACTTTTATTGATGAACCACATGACCAACAACAAAATTTGGAGTTTGCCATTGCTCAGTCCATCCTAAAAGCCAAGGACAGAGACCACAAGGGCGTGAAAGAGAAGAAGTTGTGGGGTATGTGTTACTGAGGAACAGGAGACATAGGTTGAAAACCAACAAGAATTTTTACAAGAATAATATTTTTAAAGTAATTTTGAACTTTAATAATTATATTTCAAGTTTTGAGTTTGCCGTTATTGTTTACCGCATAAGTTACCTAACACAATTTATTGATTTTTATATTTTGTAATATTTTTCCCATCAAAATTAATAATAAACTATTTTCAGGTATATTTTACAAACGTCAACTAGGCATACTTTGTTTTACTTTTACGAAATGAAAGAGCTACAGAAAAAAAGAACTATTATTATTAGAAAATATTTTGAAGAACCTAAACAATGCAAGCTAGTATGATCTTACATTACATTTACAAAACATTCTACAATAAAGCCTGCTATAAATTTAATCTCTAAACTAATTCATAACAAATTAATTAGTCATTCATTGCAAAGCTACAAACACATGCTTTTTCCCACTACTGATTATATTATATCCAAAAGGAAACTGAACTCTCTGTCATTCCAAGGTGATGGATAGGGGAATCCCTCCTTAGATTTATCTTTATCTTTAGGGACTAGGTACTTTATTAGAAGAGAAATAAAATACTTTCTACAGACCAAAAAGGGAGATTTTCAGTCTTTCAAGGCATTGCCAATACTTTACATGATGAATCTGAATCTAGAATCTATATATGATGCTATCCCATCCAAGGCCTGACTCATCGAGCTCTGATATCTAGAATCAACATTAAAGTATACTACAAGGACACTTGGCAATATGCAACTGAGCATAAATGGAACACAATGAAAAAAGGCCAGTGAAGTTAACAAAAAAAAAGTGAACACAACAAAAAAAGGCCAGTGAACACAATGAAAAAAGGACAGTGAACACAACAAAAATAAGGCAGTGGAACACAATGAAAAAAGGAAAGTGAACTTGACAAACAAAGGCAGTGAATACAACAAAAAAAGACAAGTGAAGACAACAAAAAAAGGCCAGTGATTACAACAAAAAAGGCATGTTGAACACAACAAAAAAAATCCAAGTGAACACAATGAAAAAAGCTAGTAAATAAAACAAAAGAAGGCAACGGTTCACAACAAAATATCCAATAGTACACAACAAAAAGACAAGTGAACACAGCGAAAAAGGCAATGAAACACAACAAAAAAGACAAGTGAACCCAATGAAAAAGAGCCAGTGAACATGATGAAAAAGGTCAGTCTACACAACAAAAAAAGCCAATGGTTCACAACAGAAAAATGCAAAGGAACGCCACAAAAAAAGGCAGTGAACACAACAAATAAAAGAACTACAAGCTCCCCTAGAGGAAAACTATACAACCATTGAACATATATTGATATCTAACACTTACCCATATACTTGGCTAAATGAAAAATCTCCATCAATCAGCATTCAAGGCAACCATCCCCGACCTAAACTGCCTAAGAAACCTCTCCTCTACAGTAGCTAGGATATGTACTGGACATTTCAAGGGTATGACGATATCATCAACTAAAATCTTATCCCATTTACAAGCACTGTCCCCAAACACAACTAACCCCAGATCATGTTTTTGACTGCCAAGCCAATGTCTGTTCCCTCCTTCAACTTGAATGATACCACCAATTAAAATATTTTATAGCCACCAGGCTCCAGAACTGGCAGATCTTGTCATCAAGACTTTTGGAGGAATCTGAACTTTTTGCTCTTAACTTTGCACCTCAATAGACATGAGAACAACAACCTATTTTTTTCAAACAATTTGTCAGCTTCAACTTACTTTTATTATTTTTATATTATACCAATCAGGTTACTACTTTAATTCTTACTAAAAAAATGAATACATCACTTGTCATCTTGAGCATTTTGACTACATACCATAGATTAAACAACTTCGTATGATATTATTGTTAGCTATTACTTAGAGTGTGGACATATTGACAACAACGATGGCCATGTTCGTGTTATTATTATTTATCTTAGCACTTCATTATTTGAAAATAAGTGTTCTCTAAACAGAATGGATTTATCTACAGATACATCAGACTACTTCATTTTGAGTGCTCAGACATCTACTAAGATTGCGGAACTAACTTCAAGGGGATATAAAACTAAATCATACCTACAATTTCAACATCTACTACATATCAAAGCTTCAATTTCATTTTTTACCACCAGCTTATTTTCACCAAAGTTTGCTCTGAAAAGTGCAGACCAAAATGCAAAACCCTGCTTAACTACGGTTATAAACATGCAAATACTACTCATGAAATCCTTTCTTACACTTACTGTAAAAGCAAGGAGCCTTTATCAATTCAAAATCACAATGAATATTTACAAAATCTTCAAATCTTTCCACGTAAAACACCACATTTCTCAATTGGCCTGCCTCTAGTTGCTATACCTGGAACAGATCTTACTGAATCTCTTCAAAAACATGTTAAACTTTGTATTAAGTTCATCACCTTCAACCTTGCCTTTAGTTAATAAGCCTGGCTCATACTTTATGTCAGTGGAACTGAGTAGGTTATTTCATTGGAAAAATGAAAGGTCAATTTGCCCTTGCCTCTTTCACCCAGAAACTAAGATCTCCAAATTTCCTGTTCTCAATCGGAGTACTTCAACTTTAAACATAATTTATTAAGTATCTCCTGATTTTAAAAATTTAAGATTGAAGCCCAGAGAGAAAACAAATCATGTATGGTGTGGAAAGTCATGCAACTTTAAGAAAAAGTTTAAAAGATAATTTCTTTTAAAAGAAAAGGTGGTATCAGGAAGTGTGTAAAGAGTATATGTGCCTTTAGGACAAGCCAGTATGCCAAAGCCAATTATCAAATATCTTATCAGACATTTTGTTGAGTTTCACTTTTGTGTCACTAAGTCTATGACATATGTCTAAACATAGTTGTAAATTTTGTAATGGTTGGATAAATTTCAGCAAAATGCTTAAACAAGTTTTCTTTTAAACTTGGTAAATTGTAAACTGAAACTTTTGCAATACTATGAGAAGCTACTGAAGAATGTTCCTCCAGAACACAGGCTTTCAATTGTTACACTCGCGTCAAAGACAGAAGAACTTCACTTGAAGAGAACCAACATTTCGCATGGCCTACAGTAATAAAAACAGATAAACTTGTTGAAAACTTACAACTCATTCAAGAAGACTATCATTAAACAATCAACTAATAGTTTACAAGTATATAGTTCTCAAAGATATTACCACGCATTGTGTTGCTTCAAAATTTGTCCCTCTGCTTTTGAGGCGTTCAGCCCTTAAGTTTGTCACCAAAACAGGATATAATAAATAATAATAATAATAAATTCCTGGAGAGCCACATAGATAAACTCAAAAGGAGCAAATCTGTGAACCCAAAAGTTTATTGTGACATTTTGAGGTTCCTGAGAGAAAATCTGTGACAAGAAAGGCCAAAACTGATTGTTGTATCATGACAACTCATCTGCTCATCCTTTACTGTCGCACATTTTTACCAAAAACAGTATGACCGCTTTCATACCTTACCCCTATTTACCAGATTTAGCATCCTGTAACTCTACCCAGTTTCTGAAAATATAAATGCACATGAAAAGTACTGCTTTGATGCCACATATCAGCCAAGACAAAATTTACAACTGAGCTTTTACATACTACTATACAACACAACTTCCAAACTAAACATAACCTTACAAACAATTGAAACTCGCCACACTAATTAGATATTCCATAATTGACAGCTGATTGGTTGGCTCGTAATGTTGTGATCAAAAGCTTTGATAGCTACAAATACCTTTAAAATGTAATTGGTAGTTAACTAAATTAACACATTTAGTAATTGATACATTTAGTAAATTACTCATTATCTTTTTACTTCAGGAATCCTTTATTGAAACTCATTAAATAGATTTTTTTTAAATATTACAACTAAAAGTACATCTTATCTGTTGACTCACTGAGTGCTGATTGCAAGTAATTTCCTAACTCTAGTTTCTTCCCCCAAGGAGGTAACTTCAGAGTAGATGTATCACTTTTCTGCAATAGATTCACTCAGATACAATTTAACTCAGGAACTAAAATTTCTACTCTATTTTTATCATTTCTATTTAGTGTGTGTGTGTGTGTGTGTGTGTGTGTACTTCAATAAAATTAAAGTAGATAAATAGTTTTCTTTCTACATTTCAAATTTACACATTAAATTTATTATAATAGTAAAAATGCTCACTAATACTGACAGGAAGCTAGACAAATGTTAAGATATTACACAATTGGAATCTAAAAGTAATAAACTGAATAAGCTACCCTTTTGTGTGGGGCGGAACTCCTTGTCATACAAGTGATATGCCTTGGCATGTGCTCTGATCATAGTGTGTGCTGCGAGATATTCCCCTCTACCATGTAGATTCAACAAGGGGGCATACTCGGCACTTCCATAGCCTTTGGTGTGTTCTAGTGGCTCGTTTATTGTTATCCACCATTTTACCTGTTAAAAGTATTTTATTTAATATTGTGTTGTTTAAAAAGTACTTGAAATTGTTGAAAGGTTCTTATAACAAAGGTAAGTGCTATATCATCAAGCTTACAATGCAATACAAAATCCTTTACGAGCAAAATTGTCTGTTGTTGTTTCCACGCAGTGATTTCTGAAAATGGTAAAACCAAAATTTGAGCAATAAATTAGTTTGTGATAATCTTAAAGTTTTTTACAATGCCTAACTTAAAAAATTAAAATACTTGACTAAAACCAAAAATATACCTATAATTTTCAACAGACAATTTTCAGACTAAACGAGTGCATTGTTAATACTCCAAGATACAAGCTAGGTTCTCAATTTTGTTTCAATTTATTGAAATAGTAATATAAAAAAATAACAAAGGTTAACAAAATAATATCCAAACTTTGAGATATCTAATTCGAGATATTAAATTTCTCTCTTTGTATCTTTTTCCCTAAAATAAAGGTTATTGACATTTAAAAACAGTTACAATTAAAACAAAATTTAAATTTAAAAAATAAAAATGTATCACTTAAAGATTGATAGTAACATAAACAAACACAATGTTTAAACATTGACAATCAATTAATGAAGAAAACAAATGAGAAGTATAAAAGCCAAAACAAACATAAAAAGAGAATGAAGATATTAATTTTCCCACAACTTTTATCATAAGCTTTTGATTGCCCCATTGTACCAGTATAAACTTCTCTGAAACTCATATTTAATACAAACTCCTTATGGATCAACCAGTACATGAAATGATACAGTTTAGTTATATGTTGCATAAATATATCTGTAAGTTAATATGTGTCTATTACACAAATACAAATAATCATTATCTCTTATTTAAACCCTCAAATTAACAGGTGAGGTTAAGATAAATAAATAAATATATATATATATATATATATAGATTTTTTGGGCTAGGATACTGACAGACTTACCTTGGTAAGAGTCCACTCTGTAGTCTTGAAATAGAAACACATAAAAGCACTTAACCAATGATATATTTCAACCGCACAGTAGTCTTTGTCAATCAAGAAGAAATATGAGAGAATGAAATAAAATAAATATAAGTTGTAATCACAGATTGTGTAGAGTAGAAATCAGATGTCACAGATGCAAAGATTAAAGATATATATATATATATATATATATATATATATATATATATATATATATATATATATTTGTTTCCATTTGATTGACAAAGACCACTGTGTGGTTGAAATATATCATTGGTTAAGTGCTTTTATGTGTTTCTATTTCAAGACTTCAGAGTGGACTCTTACCAAGGTAAGTCTGTCAGTCTCCTAGTCCAAAAAATCTAAATAATCTTTATCAACAAAAACTAACCTATATATATATATATATATATATATATATATATATATATATATATATATATATTTTTTTTTTTTTTTTTTTTTTTTTTTGGACTAGGAGACTGACAGACTTACCTTGGTAAGAGTCCACTCTGTAGTCTTGAAATAGAAACACATAAAAGCACTTAAACAATGATATATTTCAACCACACAGTGGTCTTTGTCAATCGAAGAGAAAACACAAAAAGAAATATGAGAGAATGAAATAAAATAATTGTAATCACAGATTGTGTAGAGCAGAAATCAGATGTCACAGATGCACAGATTAAAGATATATATATATATTGTTTCCATGAGTATATGAGTGATTATAGTTTATATAAGTCTGTCAGGGGAAAAGAGATAAGGCTATTTGGGGAAAAAAATGAATGGATTTATCTGATGTTGAGGTTAGGGGATTCTCTAGACTTGGTATACCACTGGTATGATAGTTCCCACCTTCTCAGTTCTGAGGGATTGCAATCAGGGGGGAGTGATTTAATTATTTTTGTGGTATAGCAGTCATCAAAAGTTGTGATGTTGTGACTCGCAGCATGTTGAGCTGTTGGTCTATCCATATTCATAATTTTAACATCATGTCTGTGGCCATTCATTCTGATATACAGACCATCCGTGGTCAGGCCTATGTACTGTGCTGAACAAAGTTTACATTGTAGCTGGTATATGACATTTTTCGATGTACAATTATGATGATCCTGTATTTTGAAGACCATTTTTGTTGTTTGGCTGTTGAAACTATTTGCTGAGGGGTGTATTGGACACGTCTTGCATCTAGGTCTATTGCATGGGAAGGAGCCATGAGGAAGTTTGTGTGGTTTCTCTGCATCAGGGTCTGGTAGTTTAGGATATACTAGGATGTTTTTCAAGTTGGGAGGTTGCTTGTACCAAATTTGCGGTGGATCGGTGAAAAGATTTTTGGTGTGGACGGAAGCTTGAAGAATTTTGAAGCCATCTCTCAATATTTTGTTGAGTTTATGTAGACCAGGATGGTAGTCTGTTATTAAAGACAGTTTATTTTGTTCTGTTTGTGGTTTATGGTGAACCGAGGATTGTGCTGAATGAATTTGGTTTTCAATGAGTTTTTTTGGGTATCCTCTTCTCTGGAAGGCTGTTGATATCTTTCTATTAAAATCTTCCAATTCCCTATCATTCGAACAGATTCTCTTACCCCTGATTGCTTGACTGTATGGAATGGATCGTTTTATGTTTATTGGGTGGTTGCTGTCGAAATGGAGATATCGTAGGTGGTTTGTCGGTTTGATGTGAATTTCTGTGTTGATATTTCCATTCTGGAGTGTTACCTCTACATCCAAAAAGGTGATGGCTGATGTAGATTTCTCCCAGGTAAATTGAAGTGTGGAGAATTGTGTCAGGCTGTCTAAAAATGCCTCAAGTGTTGAAGCACCCTGTGTCCAAATTAGGAAGATGTCATCTATATATCTATACCAACATAATGGCTGGTGTGTTTGTGTCTTTAGAAAACTTTCTTCCAACAATCCCATGTACAGATTTGCGTACAATGGTGCCATTCTGGTGCCCATTGCTGTTCCCTTTATTTGAAGGTAGTTCCTTCCCTCAAACTGAAAGTTGTTCTTCTCGAGGATGAACCTGGTCAGATTCACAAGAAAAGGTGTAGTGGGAGAAGGCTTGCCTGGGCGTTTGTTTAGAAAATTCTCTATTGCAGATAGGCCGTGTGCATGAGGGATGTTGGTATAGAGAGAGGTGACATCTATGGTGACCAAAATAGTTACCGGGGGTAGAGGTACAGATATTTGTGAGAGTCGATCTATGAAATGATTGGTGTCCTGGGTATGTGATGGAAGGTTCTTTACTAAGGGTTGAAGGTGTGAGTCGAAGAAAGCTGAAATTCTTTCCGTTACTGAATTGCAGCCAGCAATTATTGGTCTACCAGGTGGAGGGATTATGTTTGTGTGTATCTTTGGTAATATATAGAATTGAGGAGTATATATAGAATTGAAGAGTATATATATATTACCAAGGATCCACAAAAACATAATCCCTGAACCTGGTAGACCAATAATTGCTGGCTGCAATTCAGTAACGGAAAGAATTTCAGCTTTCCTCGACTCACACCTTCAACCCTTAGTAAAGAATCTTCCATCACATACCCAGGACACCAATCATATCATAGATCGACTCTCACAAATATCTGTACCTCTACCCCCGGTAACTATTTTGGTCACCATAGATGTCACCTCTCTCTATACCAACATCCCTCATGCACACGGCCTATCTGCAATAGAGAATTTTCTAAATAAACGGCCAGGCAAGCCTTCTCCCACTACACCTTTTCTTGTGAACCTGACCAGGTTCATCCTCGAGAAGAACAACTTTCAGTTTGAGGGAAGGAACTACCTTCAAATAAAGGGAACAGCAATGGGCACCAGAATGGCACCATCGTACGCAAATCTGTACATGGGATTGTTGGAAGAAAGTTTTCTAAAGACACAAACACACCAGCCATTATGTTGGTATAGATATATAGATGACATCTTCCTAATTTGGACACAGGGTGCTTCAACACTTGAGGCATTTTTAGACAGCCTGACACAATTCTCCACACTTCAATTTACCTGGGAGAAATCTACATCAGCCATCACCTTTTTGGATGTAGAGGTAACACTCCGAATGGAAATATCAACACAGGAATTCACATCAAACTGACAAACCACCTACAATATCTCCATTTCGACAGCAACCACCCAATAAACATAAAACGATCCATTCCATACAGTCAAGCAATCAGGGGTAAGAGAATCTGTTCGAATGATAGGGAATTGGAAGATTTTAATAGAAAGATATCAACAGCATTCCAGAGAAGAGGATACCCAAAAAAACTTCTTGAAAACCAAATTCATTCAGCACAATCCTCTGTTCACCATAAACCACAAACAGAACAAAATAAACTGTCTTTAATAACAGACTACCATCCTGGTCTACATAAACTCAACAAAATATTGAGAGATGGCTTCAAAATTCTTCAAGCTTCCGTCCACACCAAAAATCTTTTCACCGATCCACCGCAAATTTGGTACAAGCAACCTCCCAACTTGAAAAACATCCTAGTACATCCTAAACTACCAGACCCTGATGCAGAGAAACCACACAAACTTCCTCATGGCTCCTTCCCATGCAATAGACCTAGATGCAAGACGTGTCCAATACACCCCTCAGCAAATAGTTTCAACAGCCAAACAACAAAAATGGTCTTCAAAATACAGGGTCATCATAATTGTACATCGAAAAATGTCATATACCAGCTACAATGTAAACTTTGTTCAGCACAGTACATAGGCCTGACCACGGATGGTCTGAATATCAGAATGAATGGCCACAGACATGATGTTAAAATTATGAATATGGATAGACCAACAGCTCAACATGCTGCAAGTCACAACATCACAACTTTTGATGACTGCTATACCACAAAAATAATTAAATCACTCCCCCCTGATTGCACTCCCTCAGAACTGACAAGGTGGGAACTATCATACCAGTGGTATACCAAGTCTAGAGAATCCCCTAACCTCAACATCAGATAAATCCATTCATTTTTTTTTCCAAATAGCCTTATCTCTTTTCCCCTGACAGACTTATATAAACTATAATCACTCATATGCTCATGGAAACAATATATATATATATCTTTAATCTGTGCATCTGTGACATCTGATTTCTGCTCTACACAATCTGTGATTACAATTATTTTATTTCATTCTCTCATATTTCCTTTTGTGTTTTCTCTTCGATTGACAAAGACCACTGTGTGGTTGAAATATATCATTGTTTAAGTGCTTTTATGTGTTTCTATTTCAAGACTACAGAGTGGACTCTTACCAAGGTAAGTCTGTCAGTCTCCTAGTCCAAAAAATCTAAATAATCTTTACCAACCAAAACTAAGCTATAAATATATATATATATATATATATATATATATATATATATATATATATATATATATATATATATATATATATATATACATGGAGTTAAAAGACTTACTCTATCTCCAAAATGAGAAAATACAACACGTGCATATCTTTCAAAATAACCAGCCATTAAAGGATTCAACCAGCCTCCAAGTTCTTGTAGAGGTTGGGGCAAATCCCAATGGTACAGTGTCACCTAAAGTCAAAATAAATTTATATATAAAGAACGGCTCATATATCATTCAAATATACAACAGATATAGGCTATACCTTCGTTGTTGCTACTATCGCCAATTTATAGTTTGTTTCAAAAAATATATATAGAGTACTTAGAAGTTACAAAAATTAATTACAAAAAGTGTATTTCACTAATAGGAATGAAGTTCTTAATAAAAAAGCCCCTCTAACAGTTTCCTTTTCTTACATATTACTTGGCAGCTAGTTATCTGCTTTTCTTAGCCACATAGACAGAGGAGAATATGGCTGCCACTGGAAACTAGAAGTACTTTTGTGTGTTAGAATTTTACGAATCAAAGACCGTAGTTAATACAAAATGTAATAACAACCCACCGAGTGATGATTCAATTTGCCCATGTTATAAACAATTCAATGAAAATGATTGTTTGAGCAAGCAAAAATCTACTTGTCCTCATCAACCTTAGAGGCCAATAATGAACATGTGGAGCAAGCTTTATTCACAGTCCAGCCAAATTTATTACCTCTGCGAGCAGAGAATGATGTGTAAGCAGTAGTTTGGAGAGTTCTTTGTAAACATTATTATTAAAAAATTACTTCTACAGCATCTATCTGATAGTAAAAACCATGTTAACTCAATTTTTTTTTGTACAGAAAAAAATGTTGTTAGACAAAGGTTTCTTAAACAAACAAAATAGCCCGCAAATTTCAAAAAATAGGATACAAATTAGCATACAAAGCTAATAACAAGTTACAATACAAAATACAACACAACACCAACAACAAAGATAAACTACAAGCACCAGGCGTATACAAACTAAACTACGACGAATGTAACAAATTCTACATTGGACAAACAGGTCACAGCTTTAAACAAAGAGTCGAAGAACACAAACAGAACACCAACTCAATATTTTACAACCACATAAAAGATACAGGACACAAATACAAAATCATTTACCATAACCTAGAAATCCTACATATCAATAAAAAAAGGACCACATCTCAACACACTAGAACAATATGTAATTTACAGACACATAAAAACACAAAGTACAAACATATTAAACGAACAAACACAATACAAATCACATATACTCTTTGATACTATCGAAAACCTATCTTTAAAACCGTCACCGCTTGACCCAACATCTCCAAGCAGAAAACACTGATGAAGATCGGCACATAGCGATCGAAAACATTCTGTCTCAGTAAGTTTTAACAAATTTACTAAATTCAAAGTTCGGATAGTCATAAACTATTGTTTAAGTGATTAATAAGATAATTTTTATCGGTGAAACCATCTTTCACATTAGCTCCAAAGTAAACCAGCATAACTTACGGTTTTGGGATAGTGAAAAATCACACGCTTATATAGATCACATCTATGATTCTCCAAAAGTAAACATTTTATGTGAGATCTCTCATGAGGCATTTTATGAGTTATTAATTTTTATGAAAACTATGGCTTATGCTACAATTATGCCTTATGCCTCCTCTACTGAACAATAATTTCATTTACCCTGATGGTAGTCCTCCCCATTACCAAAATTATGTTTGGCAGCACCTTTACACTCTATTCCCTCAGCGCTGGTTAGAATGTGTGTCTCAAACAGATTGGCATTCTATGTGGCCATAAGAACACCAGACCTCACACCTTATAACTTCATTCTCTAGGGTTAAGTGAAAGAAAATGTATTTCTCCTATCAGTCATACAAGATGTTCCTAAGTTTTTTTTTATGCTAAGGGTGTTGTTCACTACGAGTACCACCCTGGAGGCTCTACAGTCAACCAGATTACCTACATTGAAGTACTGAAACGTCTGAAAGACACCGTCCGAGGCAAAAGGCCAGAACTGTGAAGAAGTGATAACTGGTTTTTCCATCACGACAACGCTCCAGCTCACTCAGCACTCAGAACTCCTGAGTTTTTGGCCAAACACTCGATCACTGTTCTTTCCCACCTCCTACTCACCTCACCTTGCTCCTTGTGACTTTTTCTTATTCCCAAAACTCAAAAAACCCCTCAAATGAAGAAGATTTGAAACGATTTCAGAGATTAAGGCAGATGCGACGAAGGAGCTGAACGCCATCACAAAAGAAGCGTACCAGGACTGTTTTAACAAGTGGAAACACCATTGGGATAAGTGTGTGCGTTGGGGAGGAGAGTACTTTGAAGGAGACCCAGACGTGTAACTTCCAAATAAAATACATTTTTTTTATGACCTCAGTCCGCGTATTTTTTGAACAGACGTCGTATTATAAAGGCTCTATTTCTTTTTCAATTATTAGTATCACTCAAATAAACAATAGAAAGTGCTTTACTTCATTGGTGCTTTTACAATCATTCATAGAAATAACAGAAAGAGGGCTAAACTTTTTTGCTTTTTTTAAGTCAATCAAATTAATAATAGCCAATGGCTGTACTTTATTATAGCATTTTCAATAATTTATAAACAACAGAAAATGTATGTACCTCATTGTTGATTTTACTAATTTTCAAATAAACTTCAGAAAAGAAAATTTTGAATATATATTATATTTGAACTTTCAATTAAACTTTGTTAACAGGTTGTTTTAAAATCACAGAAAAGGTTTAAATAACTAATATGAATTCGATAAATAAATAAGAAACATGAGTTTTATCAGGTTAAAATATATAATTAAAAGAGGGAAACAAAATAAGAGTAGTAAAATGAGCTGAGCTTACCAAAGGTTCAATTCCATTTAATAGCAATTCATTTATAAGGTTATTATAATATAAGATACCACCATCATTAATAACATTTTCTTCTCCAGTTGGTAGAATCCGTGACCATGATATAGAAAATCTGTAGAAGTCAAACTGAAAATAAAAAACATTCATCAAAGAGTGATATCATTTTAAATGCCATATGACTATAGTTTATTAATCTGTGTGACTGGTCTGTGGTGCGTGCGTGTGTGTGTGAGTGTGTGTGGGGGGAGGTATGTGTGGTGTGTGTGTTTAAGTTTTTCATTGAGTACTTTGTGTTATATACTTGAAAAATATTTGTCAAGAAAGCAAAAAATAACTCAATGTAACAGAAATTCTAAACAAAATTAAATTTTTAATATTTTGTAAAGCTTAAGACTGAATGAAAATGATTGACAAAATATGAATTACATGAATTAAAGAAGTTATAAACTAAGCATAAAAAATCAAGAGATAATTAATTACGAGCTACTGGAAATTTAAAGAACTGTAGTAAATGGAAAAAACCAAAACTTCAACAAGAATAATGTGAAGTTTCCTTTATATTGAAAACAGTTTAAAGCAATGTTTCTGAAAAGCTTCAAAGTTTTCATTAACTAATATTTAATATTAAGAACAGATTAAATTCTAATTTATGACTATTTGAAGGTTAATATTAAATAACAATAATATTATTTATTAAAAATAACATTTATTACTAAATACAGAGGGATATTTAACAGTTTAAATATTCCGTCATATTTTATAATTCTGTTTCAACTAAACATTTAATGATCCATGACCTCTATTTCGACAAAAGCCTATCATTATTATTACAGTAGCATTACCGGCTGCATAATGACTAACATTATATTATACTATTTTTAATTTGACTAATAATTAACTAGTGCGTTTAATCTATAACAACAATTAATTGTTACCAAAAATCCATTTATAAATTATTTTTATTCAATTCCTTCTATTAGTTTACACTCTTCCTACATATATTTATATACCTAGTTCAAATTTTCAGTTGTTAATGAAATACTTCTTATTCACCCACTCAAGTTCAAATACATTCTTTTAAACCTGTAGTGGATGGACTCTTGATGTTAATACAGTTTAATCAAATATTAATCCATCAATTAAATTTAATGAATTAATTTGAGTTTTATCTGGGAGAAAAAGTTTTCACAAAAGGGGCCAAGCTATTTAATACAGTTGTGGCGACCATACTAAAATTAGAAAGGATGAATGTAAACAGGTAGTTAGGTTTTCCAAGTGTGTTGAAAAAAGGGCTACACACGAGGAAGAAACAAAACAGTTTTCTTAGGCCGCCAATAGTGGGGGCAAACGTCTGTGCTGGGATTTACCAGGTATTTTTTTAGTGTCCTGAGTGCCTGTACCTAACCCTCTTATTTTTTAATATAAATAAAGACAATTTAACAGTGAAAAATAGTGTTTTGATAGTGGGAAATAACTAACCTAAGTTCTTAAATAGTTATTTCATCTCATCTGACTTAAAATACGTGATAACATATGATTTTATAGAACAGCTAATTTTATGTTATATGGTATGTGGTGGTACAGCTGTTTTAACGCATAGGTCATGGTACTTTATTTATATTAATTGTAATTGTTTAATAAAAATTAACTAGAATAAAAATTTACTTTGTTGACCTAAGTAGGAATTTACTTTGACAAATTTCGTTTACATTACTGGTTTTTAAAGTTAATAATTTTATGTGACTAGCCAAACCTAATTGTTTACTATTTAAAAAGATCTTGTTAAATTTTTACACCTTTTCAGTTACAATATTTCTTTTATGTTCAAATATGTTTCTTATAGTGGATTGATCTTAAATCAATTAGTTTTTGTTTTGTCGACTATTTTATTGGGTCCTCTTGTCTTTTATTTTCATCCATTTAATTAATCTAGCATTTTGCAGGAAAACCTTATTAATTTTTCAGAACCTAAATGAGTGTTAATATTTAACCATGTATTACTCTTATTGTTTAATGTTGCACAGTCTTAACGTATTAGGTGTTGTTTTATAAGAAAATTAATCACCTACAACCAATCACAGGACTCTTTTCATGAAACTTAATTATAATTACAGTGTTTATGAAAAAGTTCTAAGCCTAAAAGTAGTAGATACTATCTGGACCTAGTGATAACGTCATATAAAAAGACTACAAAATATTTCCTTTAAAAAAAAAAGGATTTTTAGTACCTAATCTAGGGTGGCCAAACCAGACTTGCTGTAGCTGACAATCTTCTCCCTCCACTCCCAAAATAGCCAAGTCAAGCCTATGACTTGATCAGTACTTTGTTACAATAACTTGCAAGACATATAAAAAGATACTCCATTATACAGAAAATATGTAGAGTAGGGTCTCAATTCCAAGTCTCGATATTGCGAGCTTCCCTATAACTCAAGCCTATTTCTATTTGAAAGAAAATGATGAGTCGAGCTTCCAAGAAATGTTTATATCAATACTACATGCAAAGGAAATGAGTCGGGATTCCAAGAAATGTTTATATAAAGTTCTCCTATTTTTTTGAATGCACAGGAACGTACTTCTGTGTGATCCGGCTTTTCGGTAATCCAAGGGTGTCTCGGTCCCATCTACCTCGAATTATCGAGACTACACTGTATTTGCATTTAATGTTAAATAGAATGTAATTATCCACTAAAATACTGTGTTTGAATGATATAATTCTAAAACCAGTATGTTTGCAGTTTTATAAAATTTTAAATCAGGTTTATGTAATGTTCTAGAAATGACCTGCTACTAGTTTAAGTAAACAAAATAACTGAGGATGACTGGATCCTTGATAGAAAGGTTTAATAATAAACATAATTATGTGTGGCTGTGTCAGTCATAAGTTAGTTTGATTCTTAAATAAATGTTTATATAATTTTGTAAACTAGAAACGCTCATGGGATTTAGTCACTGCATTGAATGTGTTAAACAGTTGAAGTGAAAAATTGTATATATTTATATACAGTAGAACGCCTCAAATCCGAACCCCTGCGAAATCTGAACATGATTTGATGAAAACCAAATTTTAAAAAAGTATCTAAAATATAATGAAGTATGTACTGAAAGTTTGCTAATTACGTAAAACAGGATTGAGATGGACAATATATTAGAATTGACACTGTAAAAACATGATGTAATATGAAGCCCTATACTATACTTCTATATCACTTCATTACCATAAAATTTATTGGCAGTAAAATAAAAATTTAAAAAAACATGTTGTTCTACGTAGAGCAACGCAATGTCGAGAGCGGTGACAGCATCGGCATGAGTAACAGCATTCGTTGAGGCATCTTTTTCCTCACTATCTCTATTTGCTACACTGTCATCGTGTTGATCCTGGACCATAGACACCATGCCATGCTCGGTATATTCTTCGTTATCTAGTTATGTCTACTCTTCCAGGCAACTTTCTTCACCATCCTGGTTATCTTTGAATGAGCTGAAGGAGCTCAGTTTCATCATCCCGTGTTCTAAGTGGTGTTTCTACAAATTCAAGGATAGGCCAAAGCTTCCTCCAAGATTTCTACAGTTAAGTGTTACTGATATTATTCCAGGATTCAGCACCCAGTAAATTACATCCTTTATTGTGATCGTCTTCAGTTTTTTTAGAATAGAAAGAGAACAATCTTCTTCAATTAATGTTTGTAGAAGCATTTTCCTGTAGCTCAGTTTTATGTTCTGCAGCACACCTTGATCCATATGCTGAAACAACGATATCACGTTAGGTGGGAGAAAATTTGATTTTATGCCCTTATATACCAACTGCATGTCTGAAGGATCTGAAGGAGCATTGTCATCAAAAGTAGAGCTTTTGGAGGCAGTCCATTTTTTTACTACAGGAACAAATTCATTTTTGAACTACTCCTTGAAAATATTACCAGTCATCCACGCCTTACACTTATTTCTGTAATGAACAGGGAGAGGATTCAAGTTCATATATTTAGGCCTCGTGCCTTGGCGGATTTTCCAATCACCATTAATGGTAGCTTATTTGTTCCTGCTGCGTTATTGTAAGCTAAAACTGTAAGACGCTGTTTGCTCGTTTTACAGAATGGCGCAGAAGATTTCTCTTTAGAAGCCAGACTTTTAGTGGGAAGGGCTAAAATTCAATCCCGTCTTGTCCGCATTATATACTTGCTGGGGTGAGTAATTTTCAGATGAAATCAGATGTGAATTTGTCTTAATATTCTTTTGCAGCAAGATTATCAGCTGATATCTTCCCCCCACTTACTGTTAGTTGTCTAATTCCGTGCCTTTTCTTCCATCTATCCAACAATCTATTGCTAGCAGTAAATTCCAAATCACCATTTATTAATTTGTTTGTTTGCCTTTTCTTGTATTAATGGACCACTAATAGGACCTCCTTTCTGTCTCTCTTGTGTAAACCATAAAAATACAGCCTCGACAATTTTTTCATTCACAGAAACTTTCGCGTGATGGCATTGTTCCAAAGACTTTTCGCTTGTGGCACTGACAAATTTTAATTTTTGATTCAGAAATATGTAATAAATGCTCTAATACTGTTCGTTAATGAGAAAAAACACAATTCTGTCAAATGCAAAATACACAGAAAATCTGAAATCCGAACTTTTTCGGCAAATCTGAACTTTTCCAAATCCGAACATGCCAATTAGTTCGGATTTGAGGGGTTCCACTGCATTAAAAAATATTATTTATTTAAAACATACTTTAATTTACCTTATTTCTCAATTCTCAAAAAACTTAATTATTGAATTATTTAGAAAATGATGACTTCATTTTATTAATTAACATATTAGAATTTATAAGTAATACTTGAATTTTGTAGTCCATTACGTTCGGTTAATCTTATTAATCACTTAAACAATAGTTTAAGTTTGGATAGTCATAAACTATTGTTTAAGTGATTTATAAGTAATAATTGAGCTGGCCTGTGAGTTAAGGTTATGGTATTTATTTATTTATATTAGGGTATATTGATTATATCATATTGATTAATTAATTCATTAATTATATTATAGGTAATTAGTTGATTAAGTACCTACACTTAACCTCAAGTATACACCTCTGCTTTAGAATTGTAATCTAATCTCACTCATTGACTATAATGGTGTTAAAAAAATTTCCTTTATAAATAAATTTAGAATATATTACTTCCTCATTCATTTCAATTATTGAAATGACTAATAAACTAATTGGTGTTAAACTAATCTTATGATTTGCACTAATGTTTTGATGTATTTGTAATTACTTCCTATTAGATATTTTTCGACCTTTTGTGATAAGAGTTAAAGCACACAAATTGGTCTTACGTACTTTGCCATGTATGTAATTATACTTACACCAATATTTTTTATAAGCTGAACATCTTCTTTGTATTTATGGTAACTATCACAAGCAATGTCGCCCGAGTCTTTGTTAACAACTTTTTCAGGTTGAGTGTGTGTCAGATGATCCCAAATGTTTTCTCCTTTCCCTAAAAGCACACAAAAGTATTTCGTATTTAAAAAATACAAAAAATCAACTCTTATTCTCCTCCTTGATTTAATGTCCATAACAATCAGCAAAAACCTTTACGTCTAATGTTATGTAAAATAATTTAATATATTACATAAACTAATTATATGTAAAACAATTTTTTTTTCATATCTTAATACTATCATAGAAGTAATTGTATCTTGTGGGGTAACAGCATTCCTAACTAACACGAATTCAAAGTAAATAAGTATCCATTTTTGTGTTCGTGTCTACATATGAAGAGTTACAAGTACTTTCGTGCAGTTGAAGTTGGTGCCAGAGGGCTGACCGCCAAATCATTATACAGATCTTTGAAAGAACTTGGTTTTGAAGGAACATTATCTCTCTGCAGGCTTCAAAAAGACTGCACTTGGAGGACCTGGCTCAGAAGATCTGAAAATTTGATTCTGTGAGCGGACATTTGTGCACATAAAAGACCTGTAACCCTCCTAGCCAAGCCTGAGTGGCAAGGATGAGAAATATACTAGTAAGCCTCAAAGTGTGAGGTAGTGATTTACTCTGTGTTCTACTCTATTGGTTAAATATATATTTTTTTAAAATTTCAATCATTGGCGGACTTTGCAATGGTGCCATCCCTAGGCATAATTCGGCCGGCCGCCCCTTTGTGCCCCATTCGCAAATTTATTGGAAACGTCCCAACGTAATATAATGCTTTTAATTTTTCACCATACGAATCCGTTTTCATGCCTGTTCAAAGAAATGCATAATAAAAAAATAATTAACTTTTAATAATGATGCGCTTTGAGATTAAAAAATATGTTGGTATTCATGCAATAATGCATTTTACGTTTAAATAATTACCGATTACCATGCCAACCATAGTTTACTGTCCTAATGCTAATAAACGTAAAGTACATATTAAATAAAAATGTATAATAATATAATATATATTGGGCACTATATTTTAATGAAATATATTTTGAAAATATACATACATTACTTCACTTTCATATTTGTTGATGAAGACAATTGAAAATAAGGTCACTTCTGAGATTAGAAAGTGTTATTTATTACACACAAGATTAAGAAGTAATATTTTCAGCGTCTTAGTATTAACAAGAGCAATTAACATATATTTTTACTTTTTTGGATAATAGTTTATAATGAAAACACTGTGTAAAAATTAGGCTTAAACTTTCTAAGTGGAATATGGTGGTTTAAAGTTTAATATTTATATAAATATTGCAGAAACAAAACTTGTAGCCTTTGTATGACTAAAAACATTTATTCTTACATTAAATGTTTAGGTCTTGCTTTGTTAATAGAAAATTCTTCTATTAATTGTTCAAAAGAAAAGTCTTTGGCGTTAAGGATATCAGCTTCAATGTTGAGAATTGCAAGAGAATTCAATTTGTCTTCTTTGAGGGTAGAACGTAGATAAGACTTGATTCTCTTCAGGGACGAAAATGAGCTTTCTGCAGAGCAGTTGCTAACCGCAGTACACAAATACATTCTCAAAGCTATATCTACGTTAGGAAATGTATCCTGCAAGTTGTCTTCTCTGAGAAACTTGCTCATAGAAAGAGGTGTGCATGTCAAATTATTGAACTTGATCAAGTTTGGAAAATGTACACACTCACTTCCAAAGGATGACTCCAGATCACTATTGTAAAGGTTTTGCAGTTTTGCTCATCGATACAAAAAAAAAAACAGCTGCCGCCTGCCGCTCCTTCGAGGCTGCGCCCATAGGCACGTGCCTAGTGGGAAGTCCGCCACTGATTTCAATACAATTTACTATAAGTTACTTACTAGTATGTACATTTACCCTGTACAGTAATGTAATTTTATTTACTTTGCATTAAAAATCCAAATTTGATTTGTCATATCAAATTTTTGGATTCTTACTTAACAGAATTTGTGAGGGAAAGTGAATGATAACCATTTTAGTACTTTCTATTTGATTCTGTAAATAGTTTTAAAAAGGCAAAACAGAGAGTTATAAGGGAAACTATGAAGTTAGATATGTACTCTAACAGTTCCGAGACAAAAATACGATTCCTTGGACACACTGAGTGATTTAGTTGATTACAGAGAATTCCCCCTGCCCTGTGACATTTGAAAGTATATTTGAACATTTAAAATAACTGATGTCTCAAATGTATTTGTATTCCACTTCGTCCTGAAAAAAAGACCGGATGTATAATCCCTATTTCAATTCAGAATAAAAATTTCCATCTACTGAAAATGAACTACTTTGTAATTCAACGTTGACAATACTGTTTCCATCATTACCATTACTTGAAGTTTGGTTGAAGTGTAAAAAACATTTTTAGCAGACTCAACATAGAGTCCAGTCTAAGACTAAAATTATCCAGTTTTGATCAAAACATAAAGAAGTTGACATCTGCAGTCCAGCATTAGCCATCTATAAGTAGTTATTGGACTTATATAATATTAGGCCTAACTTTTATGATATTTTTTTCAAAATTTTTCATTTAGAACCTAAAAATCACCTTTTTTGTTATAAAATTGTGATCCACCACTTTGTATTTTATATTTAAAATGTAAAAAGTAATTCCTATATGTTTTTAGTACTCGTACAAGATAAATAAAGATGAAATAAATTTTTAGATCAATAAGATACGAAATAAAAATCATTTCAGAAACAA
The DNA here is from genome assembly GCA_036971475.1 of Prosapia bicincta. NCBI lineage: Eukaryota > Metazoa > Arthropoda > Insecta > Hemiptera > Cercopidae > Prosapia > Prosapia bicincta. The sequence continues at coordinate 302,083 of JBAIZL010000403.1, forward strand.
AATTGGCCAAGCCATTTTTTTTTAATGAGAAAAGAGATGAAAACATTAAAAACATAAAACCAAGGGACATAAAACTTGCTTGTCACAACTTACCATAATTAAACAGGACAGGTAAAAGGGTAGAGTAAACAAGCAATATTAATTAAATAAAGGCCAACTAATTAAAACAATTAATATAGAAATGAAATCAGTTTCTGGAAATTGATATGAAATGTTCCTTTTTGGGATGAGTCCAAATCCAGTGCTTATAAAGAAAGAGTCAAAAGGTTGATAAATAACATTTTTCAAACCATAAGTGGCCATAATTAATTAAATATCACAAAAATAAAAGTATTGTGGTATCAACATGCATTCGTGATGAACTTTAGAGAAACTATAAAATGCAAAGTAAAACATCTCACATCTTCAACAGATTTTTGTTAATAAATATCAATTCAACCTGATCAGAAGCCTATGTTATAAAACAAAACTGAGAGAAGATGACTGTAAAGATTATGCAGCAAACATACAAACATGGAATAAAGATTTATCTGCAGTTTTTTAAACACTGCTGACAGAAAATCAGCAGGTTGAAATTTTTGTAAGTTTTTTACATATTTAACAAAAATATCGGAAAGAATCACAATACCACAAAAATAATCAAAAATAGCAAATAATACTAGTTACTTAAACGGATTAAACCCTTAAGTACATTTCAATGGCCATGTCATCATCATCAGAGGGTCTTATTACAAAATTACAATCTAGTAAACAAAACGTTACAAACTAGAGTCTCTGGTTTGTCACTCTAGTTTGTAACTTCTTGTTTGCTAGATTGTAATTTTGTAATAAGAACCTCTGATGATGATGGCATGGTCATAGAAATGTACATAAGGGTTAACCTTAAGGAACTGGTATTATTTGTTATTTGTTAAACACATGTAAATATTTACAAACTTGCCTGTAGTAGCACCTACTTATATTTGTTGAGGACAGCCATTTCGGGAGATGTAACTCCGAGTTATGGTCTGAGTTGACAATGGGACACATCTCCCAAAACGGCCGTCCTCAACAAATATAAGTAAGTGCTACTACAGGCAAGTTTGTAAATATTTACAAGTGTTTAGTGAAAACTTGTAGCTCACGTGAAGATGGAATCAACAAATATGTTATTTGTTATTATTTTTGTGGTATTGGGGTTCTTTCCAATATTTTCATAGTAATATATTGTACCACTGTGCTCTTAATATTGTATATTTTGATGAATTTTCAAAATTTTGAATTTTTAATCCAATTAATCAATTTACATAGTTTTTCAATAGTTAAAATTGTATTCTATGTGTTCTTTCAAGAATAGATTTTTATTACATATTTTGATTTCTGAATTCTAAATTTTAAAAAATTATAAAACGGGTATATTGAAAGTTAAAGCAATGTACTGGATAAAACTGGATGCTCTTCTAATCTTATGTAAATAAGTCTATCACACTGATTTGGTGTTATTGTCCTACATTTATCTATTTTTATCTCAAAAAGCCATGCAAATATCAAGTGTCCTATTTTAAAAGAAATTTTAATTAATTTAAAATTGTTGTATAATGTTTCTTGTCATCTTGGCAAAAAAGCCATTAAAAATTGTAATTTAAAAGAAACACAAAAAAGATTGTCATCTATCAATAAAAATTTTAAATACCTCTCAAAAATTACCAATAATTGTGTATGTAATTTTAAAAACATTTGAAGGTCATGATTTAAAACATGAATAATATTTAAAATGATATATAAAAAGCTATTTTATATTTTTAATTAAATAATTTATTTTTTTATTTTAAAACTTCAAAAAAATTACAGAGCTTTTTGAAGCTAGTTGTTAATATTTTCATAATTTTCTTTTTTCTTTTACCAAAACAAAATTTTCAATGTATTCTTTTCAAAACTAATAGCTCCTCTTGCATACATTACTTATTTCTATCTTCAACTAGAACTACCAGTTCACACCTAAACACAAATAAACATGAATATTAAATGCTTCTACATCCACAAACCACTTTACACTATCATCATTACATCCATAAATTCCTCTGTTCAAACTAAATAAAATATAACAAGTCCCTCACAACTGAACGGTATGAAATGTACATACTCAACAAACAATTAAATTATAATTCACACATAGTTTTTGAGATCATTACCCCAAAAATACCTTAAAACTACCTAATAAAGTTCCTCCTACACTAGGATTGACCTAACCAAAAGGTAAATGCAATGGTCTTAGTTAACATGGTACATATCTCTTGAAGCGGATGTTGACATTTAAACAAAATGTTAAGTGATACTTTAAGCAAGTGTTTTCATATTGTTATGATTAAGTGTATAAATGAAACTCTTATATAATTTTCAATTATACAAAACAAATAATGTTTATAAAATAAAATAGAAAATGTTATTCCTAAAAATGTTTATTTTGTTTGAAACCAAAATAAACCTAAAACATGTAAAAGTTCTAAAATAGTGTTTTCAGAATTTTTTAATACAATAATCTCTCAAATCAGATCTGGTACTTTAAATGTTGACAGAAAACTTGTCTTAGCTAAATATAAAAAACTCTCATCAAACAAATTAAAACATCAAAGCCTCTTATATTAATAACGTCATAGTTAACAAATGATAACATAGGACTAATTTATAGAAATAAAAGACGGCTGTTTTGCGAATCCAAGTATAATATTTTGTTCTGATATAGAGATGTTTTGATAGCTAGATTGTTATCATCATTATGCCTAAAAAACCTATTATAAATTTTTATTTATTATAAATATATGAATCACTTAAACAATTAATAAGATTCACCGAACGTAATGGACTACAAAATTCAAGAATATAAATATATATTATAATATAGTGGATGCTTGACTATATTAGCAGAACATATGGACATGAATGTTGCAAAATGATGAAATTATAATACATATAAATGTCCATTATGTGTTATAGGCCTGATGCTGATGATGATCTGGTTATTGAAATCTCACCATAGCAGAATAAAAATACTTGACTCGCAAATCAGCCGACTTTTATTTGCATTATTAAATCTGTGCAGTTGTAACAGCAATTATGAGCTTAACTTATATTTTGACGGAGGTAAGCAACTTCACTTGTATTTTGTAAGCAAGATGGTGGTTTTAGAAACAGAAGGAAAAATAAGGAAAGAAGCCATTTCCACTTTAAAAATACAATTTTGTTAAAGTTTAAATACACCTGTTAAAGTTTTAGCTGATCTAATGCTATATACTACCACACAAAACCAAAATGCCAAGAGCAAATTATCACTCACATATTGAAATCTTGTTGCTGTTCATGACGAGCTGGTTGTAAATTACAAATTACACTTTTGTTATTACTTGCGACCAGACATTTGTTAACTAAAAGTTGTTAATTGTTAACTTACACTTGGAGGAAACGCTTTCGTCTTACGACTTCTTCGGCCTCATATTTTTGCCGCTAGGAATGCTGCTGTTGTGCTTCCTCTCACATATTGTAGATTATACTACAGTACTACATTTGTATGGTCTCCATACAAGATATATAAACCCTAAATAAGCATTTTATTTATACTTATACATTTGGGTATATATTAATATATAATATTTGCTTTTAGTAAGCACTTTTATAATGAAGATGCCCATTTCGAGGAACGTCCCTAATTAGCTACTCCTCCCCTCTAAAACAACTACAAGATCAGTTACAGCCCCAGAAGACAATCTGATACTCCTGAAATAGTCATCATCATTTAACAAAAAGTAAATGATAATATAGGCAAGTATCACATATTATTAATTATAATTTATATAGGGCTCACATCGGTTATTTTTATCTAAGCCAGTGATGTTTTTAGTAATTATTGCTGAAACCTACAAATAGCAACCCTACTGGTTTCCTGTCTCTTTCATAGTCCAACAATCTACATTTTCATGCCATTATTCAACACACTCCATATAAAGCAAAAACACAGAAATCCAAAGCAGGATCAATAATTCAACATAGAAAACAATACAGAATTAACATTCCAGTATTTAAAATTATGCTTCTTAAAATAAGAAAATTTGAAGCATTAAATAAATATTGCAGTATGGATTGCAAGAAACAAATATTTCAAGTGCATTAATAAAATGCATTTTATAATGCATACCTGCCAAAAAGTGTCAAAAATGAGGATATTTAATTTTTTTTTTTTTTTTTTTTGATGATTGGTTTTTGAAAAATGAAGATGATTGGTTAGAGATAGATATTTTCCACAGGACTATTTTCCTCTTAAACTTGAGATGATTTGAGCTCTCTATAACCCCTCTTGGTCTAAAAGTATTCAAGTTCCTAAGCACATTTTTCAGTACTGAGTGTAATAAAACATCGAAATCTTGTTGCTGTTCTTCACAAGCTGGTAGTTAATTACTTATTACACTTTTGATGTTACTTGCGACCAGACTTTTTGTTAACTAAAAGTTGTTAAATTGTTAACTTACACTTGGAGGAAACGTTTTCGTCTTACGACTTCTTCAGCCTCCCACTTGGTCTGGTCGCAAGTAACAGCAAAATTGTAATAAGTAATAAAATAGTCAATTTTACTGCATATGCATTGAAAGTATAAAAAAAAGTCAAATACTGTAATTAGGTATTATTAACTATCCTACTACTTCAGTGTATAATTTTTTTTATTTTAAAATAAAACCTTGATGAATTAAGGTACACAAATTTGAATAGTATATTCAAAACTATTCTAATTTTAATTCAAATTACAAGTCGCAGTAACAATTAACCAAAAACAATTTTACTTCAATTTTTGTCATTTTGTCTTAAGTATATTCAAATATACATTCGGTTATTTCAATTAAGGAACTAATTAGACACAGGTATGAAAACATTCATAAACATGTCCTACAGCTAAACTGGTAATTTATTTTTTATTATTGTGACAGCAGGTTAATTTTTCATCACATTTTAGTTGGGACTACTTTTTTGCCCGTCCAGTAGCAACGACACACCGTACTACATATACAACATTACATTATGCCTATATAATATCCAGTTAGGATATATTTGGTTGTAATTTTATACATCACTATACACCTATATTAAAATATAAATATGAAGTATCCAGTTAGGATTGATTTGGTTGTACTTTCTTACAACATGAAACCAAACAAATCTACACCTTTAGGGTAAGAATAGCGATCACATGAACTCACCTAGCAAAAGGTGTTAATCCGCAGAAGCAAACATCTAATTAGTTCCCAAATGTAAATGTTTACCATATATTCTAAACAAGAAACACATGATTTGATGCATCAAAAACCATAAATAGTGGTTTTAAATAAGCCTATATAAATTATTGTTTAAAAACATAAATAGCTTTTACAAAATTTAATCCTGTATAAACAATCATGCTTTGTTACAATATATTACTATATTAAAATTTAGATACAATGTATCTGGGTAGGATAGATGTTAAAAAAACTACAATATAGAATTTCTAAATCTAAAATAAACCATTTTTAAAAGTTAAACTCTTCACTCCATTGCCAAAGTAGATGAATAAACATTCAGTTTATAAAATGTCATGTTAACCTTGGAAAGTCTTTACAATGAAGCCTGTCTGCTACTGTACATAAATCTATATTGTTTTATATACATAACTATTTCCCAATTTTTACTGTTAATCAAGCTATAGTTATTTCCAACAAAATCATCCTAACCAAATACTTAGTAGCAATATTTAAATACAAGTACTGTATTGTATTGATCTAAAAGAAACATTTTTACGTAATGCTGTTTTGTATATGTTGAGGTTATATTTCAAGTTTTACAAATTTTAACTAGTAATTATAATTTCTGACATTTTAAATCACATGTTTTTCATTTAGAATATATATTTGGGTAACATAAGTGACTAGTAACAAAATCTAAATTGTATAGTATTACTGACAGCACATTAGTCCCTAGGTTTTATTTTATTTTAAAAGGTATTAAGTCCTTTATTTTACAAATATTCAAGCCAGGCTATAAAGTTTTATTATTCATTTCCCATTCACAGGTAATTGATTTTAAGAAAAAAATTATACCAGGCGATGCAGATAGTTCAACATTACGGAAAAAAATATAAAAACGTTAGCTCACGCTCCAAAAATTAAAAACTTTAGGAAATAGCAATTCCTTCCCCCCTTCTACGGTATACCTAAAATGTTACAATTCAACGTTTTGTCTTTTTTTGTTATAGTAACTAGAAAAATACCTCGAAATGTAATTAAACATACTGGTAACTACCAAAATATTACAAATTTTAAAAAAACAACCATAACACTTCAATTCAACACTGCTTTGCACATAAGTTCTATCGTTTTTAGGACAAAATCAAAAATAAAAAGTAAAATAAAAATAAAAATGCAATATTTTCTGTTTTGTGTGTGCAATAGGTTTGTTTCATCTTTTTGTTGAGTAATTTAGCAATTTATTATTGCAAAAAAATAAGGTCTGTGGGAGTTTCATAATTTCATAAGGTTTGTGTGCCAGATGAAATGTGGTGCTGTAATGCTAATAATGCTTTCTTAAAGTTGATTTTTTTTAATTTGTAAATTTTTTGAATCAACAGTATATTTAAATACATTTAGAGACATTTTGCAGGACAATATGTCCAAAAACTAAACCCAGAACATTAAATAAGTAACAAAGCCTGAGTAGAGGCATTGCTTCGTCAAAGGAAGGATTATTTCAATATGTGTCAGCAAGTAAGCCCTATGTATTCACTTAGTTAAGTAATTTTTAATTATATTTAAATAAGTAACGTTCTACGTTTGCTGTGGTGGGGGAATTTATATTTTCCAACATTTTTAATTTTTGGGGCATGAGCGAAAGTTGTCATAATTGTTGTATTCCTGATAACTTTCTGCATCACCCAGTATAATTATGTTTGATAAAAGCGATTATGAAATACCAAAGTTTTATAAACAATTATATAGATGGATCTCTACATTTATGGATCTATTTATGTTGTGTGTGTGTGTGTGTAATAAATATATATGTATGTATATATATTCTAAATGATTTATAAATAATTTTTTTTATTATGACATACCATCTTCATTCCATCCACCTTCCACTTGATAAGAAGCTGATGCTGTGCCCAGTAATATATCAAGCTTTTCCATGGCAATCAATGTTGTATCTGAAACCTCTCCCATTAAATCTGAATCGTATCGATCTATTTGTTTTGTTTAAGATATCGCCCAAGTATTCCACATTCAAAACTGGCCTAGTTAAATTACATCCTTCAATTATATATAATTAATTTTAAACTTAGCAAAAAAACACTCATCAGGAAACGCAATTGATAAGGTCGGAGTTGCCAACAATTCAACTGAAAAAGATGGTACAAATATTATAATGCAAATGAATTACTGAATGTTTTATTATCTATATGCAAAATCTATATGAATAAATATTCTAATAATTTATTTATTATAAAAAAAGTCATAGAATGATAATTTAATTGTAGTGTTCTAGTATATTGCAATATGTAATATACGAATATATATTAGGTTTATACACTTATATACTCTTTTAAATTTTATTTTAAAAAAACTGTTACTCTTCTATTTATGGACTATTTTTTAAATAGTCAAACAAATTGGGAAAATACAATTTTATCTCATACAATGAAAAGAAAACTGTTTTAGTTCTTTAAAAAGTCAGTTTTTAATAAAAAGTTGTAACAAAATATTGTAATGAAATATTAAGAACTTGTTTACAAATAAGTTTACAATAACTTTATTGTTTTTATAATATTCTACTATACCTTTATTAATTTTATATTATAACTTTTATGCAATAAAGGAATGTGTAAAATTTGAATGATGGAATTATAACAATTTTCAAAATAAATTATATAGTAAAGAAATACACTTCGGCAATGAGGCTAGTGTAATCACTGCATTTAGAGTTACCACAGATTACATTGAGATAAGACAGCTGACATGTGTAAGCTAAAACTGGACAAACATTGTGTACAAAACTTTATTTTCAGGCATAAACAATTTTATTTTTGTACTTAATGTATTTATCAATTAATGTTTATATTTTAACTTTCTAGTAGTCTTCTACTAAAAATGCCTGCATTTCAAGACACGTCTAGTATAGAGGTGAAGACTTTCAAAATCATTCACTTTAAATATCTTCCATAAATTTAAAATAATTAGGTTATGAGCACTTTGTTACTAAAATTTGTTAAAAACACCTACGTTAAGCATTTTAAACAAAAACGTATTTTCTAGAAATTTATGTCATGAATTACTTATTGAGTCTAATCTTAACAAGTAAATTAGTTCATTTTAATCATTCACTATATTAGAAAATTATATTAATGAAGCTATTGAACTCAATTTACCAAGTAATGTAGTTAAATAATTGGTTATTGTGCATAAGATCGGTACCATACGATATTTTGGGAAATTGTTCAAAACCATCAAATTTAAATTAGGGTAATAAATTCAGCGCAGATGTAGAAGTTGTGAATGGGCGCGAAGTGTTATTTACGTTTCAGTGCTGCGCATAAGGTTGTACGCATCGACTGCGGTACGTCACGCAACCTTATGTGTGTAGATATTTGAGAAACAACTTCTCCAGTTAGGATAGATTTGGTTTTAAATTTATACAATACTGTATACCTATATTAAAATATACCTAAAAAGTGTCGTCAGGTTAGATTTGGTTTAAATTTTATACATTGAAATACAGTTGTAACATCACGAAGCATTTGTATCACTCCGCGCCCATTTACAACTTCTACATCAGCGCTGAATTTTTACCCTACTTTAAATTGAAAAAAAGTAACTTTCCTATTTTAATAAAAACAAAATTCTTGTGGATATCGTCCTATTTGGTGGTGTTGAACAATTTCCCAAAATATCGTATGGCGCCGAGCTTCAGCATTTTTACCAAATAATTTAACAGTATTAGAGTAGATAGTTTATAATTTTTATTTCATCTTCAGCAAATTCAGGCTCAAACAGTTGTGGTAATTCATCCTGGATCATTATACATTCGAATCGGCAGAGCTTCAGATTTAAATCCTCACACAGAACTTCATGCTGTTGCAAGGAAAAGGCTACAAGGAGGCCTATCACATCGTGACCCTATATTACCACCTTGTATTCAAAGAGTAAGTAAAAAACTTATTTGAGCCTACACACACACATACACAATATATAAAATAGTCTTGAAATTCCAAGTCCTGATTTTTCGAATTGGTTAAGCGGCAGGATTAATCATTTAAACCACCGGTGTTTATAATTATTTCCACATCAGCATTTTCGGTTTCATATAAGAACTTAAGTGCTGATTGGATAAATAGAGAACTATTCAAAAAGTTATTTTTAATGAGTTTTTGCCTGAAACAGAAAAGCTTTTAAAAGTAAAGATTTTGCCCGTTGCATCCCGATTAATATCAACTGTATATGATGATATCTGTGCTTTATATCTTCCCGCAAATGTTACAAGCCTAATCCAGCCAAAGGATCAGTGTATTCTAGAATGTGTGAAAAAAATACACACATCACCTTTTACAATCTTTCTTAGAAGTGACTGAAGGGGAAGAAAGCATTTTAGGCTTTCTAAACAAAAATTACAATTAAGGTTGTTATGTACTGGATAGCTGAATCATGGAACAAAATATAAGAAGAAACATCAAGTAAGTTGTGGAATAAAATCCTCAGTCATAATGAAACTGTTGACTGTGTTATTGATCCACAAGAAGACACAGATTTGATATTTCTTAACAAGAAACTTTCAGGCTGTGAAAATTCCAATGTGAACAATTTGAGATAACAGATGTTACAATTATTGTTACAAAAAATAAGGGAAAACCTCTTTCAACAATGTGATTAGTTTGGACTCTGAAAAATACTAAAATGTATGAAGGAAAACAGAAAGTCAGATTATTTCCAAGACTAGTCAAGATAATAACTTGGAGCAACTGCAGGGTTATTTTTTACTATAAATAAATAAAACCACTTAACGTCATAAACTTTTTATTTAAATCCTGGTGTACATTTCGATTGTAAAACTATCATCTTCAAAATAAATTATTGCCAGACTAACTCAATTAATGTGGTTAAGAGGTTTTATATATTTATAACATCAACAAAAATTAGTCTTAAAAGATCCACATGTAATAATTTGGATTAAATTTTGATCAAGATGTCTGTTTGCAAAAGAAATTTAAATATTAATTAACTTTTAAATTATAGTTAGGGTTTAAAGCCAATGACCAAAATAGCGCTAGTATTGACTAAAATGGATAACAAATCATAGCAGAGATTCATGTGAGTTTATTAAAGCCAGCTAGTTTTGAAAATGGGGAAGATTTATTCCTTGTGTGTTGGTCACATGCTTAAGTACACTTACTTTCTATCTGGATCATAGAAAAATCCCTTTCCATTACCTAGAAAATGTTTGTATTATTGATTTATTGTTACTGGACTCATTAATATTATTAAAAACCTGGAAATATACAAAGCCCAGTTGAAAAGTTCAATAATAATAAACGAACAAATATAGAACCAATCGGATGTAATGTTTAAAATTTTAAAATGCTTCCAAAGTAAACACAACAGATTAAACAATAGACATGGATTTAAATAAGCTGAACCTATATGAGATAAAGTTTAAATAATGAAGAGGAGGCTAGTTAGATACGATTAAAGACGATGCAGGGACAAACAGTTCATAAAAAGTTCTGACAGATGGAGGTCCTCCGAAACGCGTCAACGGGGAGTGTGATGATGCTGAAAATGGCAGGTATTTATGATACTCTAAATAATTCATTTTCTGTTACATTACTTTTATAATAACCCAGGAACGCTTGCCCTACTAGATTGATTCTAACATTTTTAGTTATTCTGGAGAAATTATTCTATCTTTTTGTTATAAGTGACTGAGCTTCTAAATAAGCTTTCTCAAGGATTTTGGCCAGCTAATATGCAAATTTCAAGTAGATAGCATGATTGAGAAGGTAACCTGGGGTGAGGGAAGTGTCAGGGATCGCCCATGTTAGGGAGCGCCAAGATATACAAGTGATTATGTGAGCAACCTAAGAAACTGAGTAATTGTGTAACTATTAATACTCTAGCTTTTCTATCTGTAATTTTACATAAATGTTTGTCATACATGTATTTAAAAGATTGATTTTATGTCAACGAAGAAGTTTAAAGCTTAATAGAATCCATACAATTGAAATTTGTAATTTAAAACACATAATAACAATTGTTAGATTTGTCCTATCGGCGTGAGTAATCGCGGGTGTTTTCAAAGTGCGAGTGATCCCGGGTTAATAATGTTTACCGTTTTTTTTTAAATTCTTGTTGTATTGAGTTGTTTCATTTCATGTGAACCCTCCTGTAAATTGATTACATTAGACCGTGTAGCTAAATTTATCTTTAGTGTAATCAGTAAAACGAACAATCTGTTAACCCCACTTTACTAATTTTTTAATGATAAATGAATGGCTTCTGATATTCAAACTTTATCAGAATCTATTAAATAAATAATTATTTTGAAAATTGTTACAGAAAATATATAAAGTGTTGAAAAATAATAATTTTGCTTCTTCATCCAATGAATTCTTCTTGAATATGAATAATCCACAGTTTATATTAATTAGACAACAGTTCCTCATAGTAAATAAGTTTTTAAAAATTGTTTATTATGTTTTGTATTTTTATTAATATAAAACGCTTTCTATTTATCAGAGGACAGAAATAATGCAAGAAATGGAAGAATGCCGTCTGCAGGTGTCTCATACTTTACAGTCTTGCCTCCAGTCTGATGGGCAGAGAAGATATGCCACACCTCCACAACAGATAGCAGCATTTAATAGGCGAGTCCAACCAGAAGTGATCAGTGCTTCTGGCGGTGACTGGTCTAAACCAGAATCAGATTTTTTAGTTGGAGATGAGGTTTGTTAATTGATTAATAGTCCATAGATATAAGTCAATCCTAGATGGAACAGAAATAACACATGAAATAAAAATAAAACCAAATAGATCTTATTCAACATTAATACAGTATATTGAAGTGAATAAATTTTATACCCATTTCAAAAAGTAATTTATGCTACTGTTTCTCCAACTTCTCTTAGGAAAGGATTAAGTGTTTGAGGTATTTCGAAGTATTCTTTCTAAAGGCTCTTGTTTTATTTTCCATCATTAGTATTAGATTTAGTACTAAGTTTTTTCTGATAATTATTTCATAATAATTTTACAAGTAATGCTGGAAAAATGAATTGTACATGGTGATCCAGAAAGTCTTTGGGGTCGCAGAAAATATAATAAAACCTGATAGTGACACTCAGGCAATTTAAAATTTTTAAAAAAGACAAAAATAACTTCAATTATAATTCACATAAGACTTAAGGATCTCATTTTTTTTTATAAAAGCGAGAATTATGTTATACGGAATTAGAATATAGCTAATTCTATATTCCAGTACAACATATACTTGAGAAACATATACTTCAAATAAAGTCCTTACTTTCAAATTAAATGGTTGATTGTTAGGACCGATTAGATTTAAGGACTGAGCTCACATCTTCAGAATTTAGAATATGCTGCAACGAGAGTACAGATGGACATGTGTCTCTTTTATTGATTGAATGTTGCCTTCAACCAGTCAGCATAACAAAGAAATCAGACACAAGGAAAGAAACTTATTTTCTGCAGAACAATACTGCTTCATTTTCGGAAGAATAAGACATTCGATCAACCTAAAAATCATTTCATTTATAGGTTAGCCTGAAGGACATACTTAACGAGTGAATATATATATATATATATATATATATATATATATATATATATATTTAGGTTAGTTTTGGTTGGTAAAGATTATTTGAGTATTATATAAGTATATATATATGAAGTTCATGTATACTATTGTAAATACTTTTATCCACCACTAAGTGCAATAATTTTACCTTGTTGTGATGAGGCACCTTTCAGTCACTTGTCCATTGTCGAATACAATGGTCAAGTGACCGAAAGGTGCCTCATCATAACAAGGTAAAATTATTGCACTTAGTGGTGGATAAAAGTATTTACAATAGTATATATCAACTTCATAAAGTCAGTGCAATGGAAAAATAATAGACAACGTAAAATATCAATATATATATATATATATATATATATATATATATATTTAAAATTGTCCATTGTTTTTCCGTTGCACTGACTTTATGAAGCTAATAAATCACTAATTTTGAGTAATTTTATCCACCATTAAGTGCAATAATTTTACCTTGAGTGATGAGGTACCTTTCGGTCTTTGACCATTGTCGAATCACTGATTGTTCTCTGCTGTGGATGCTACGTCCGTGAAGCCGGTGTTTGTAGAAGTTACGCGCACTATTTCTTGATCTGTGTGTATGAGGTTTCTGTATAGTATGTCTTCTGTATATGTTGTTTGTAAATTCATTAAGTTGTTGTGTATATTTTTATAAATGTGGTATTTTTCTAGTGAGTTTAGTTCTATTGGGTTGTTATTTATTTCCAGTATGGTTAGGTTATTTTCGTAATTTGTAATTTCGTGTTTATGGGAAATTAGGTGTGCTGCAACATTTGATACTTTAGAATTTTTATTTTTGAATGCTCTATAATGTTCTTCAAATCTTATTTTAAACGTTCTGGATGTTTTTCCTATGTAAAAAGCGTTACAGTTGTTGCAAGTGATTTTGTAGATTCCTGATAGGTTATGATTTTCTGAATTTGTTATGTGGTTTTTGTTACTAAGATATTTTATTATTTTGTTGTTTGGTTTGTAAGTTGGAGTGTAGTATTCTTTGTTGTATATATTTGTTATTTTTTCTATTTTGTTATTGGTATATTTATATTTTAGGTAGATTTTTTTATTTTTATTGTTTTCGTGTTCCGGTTGTAGTGTTGTGTTGAGGTTAGGTTTTTTTGTGAATTTATTGTATATATTTTTTATAATGTGTTTGTTGTATCCATTTTCTATTGCTATTTTTGTAATGTTATCTAATTCTTCATTTAATTTTTGTTTGTTATCCTGTGTGTATTTTATTGCTTTATTTATCATGTTACTGTAAGTGTTAATTTTGTGTGTCCAGGGGTGGTTAGATTTGTAGTGTATTGTGGTGTTGTTGGAAGTAGGTTTCCTGTATACTGTAGTTTCTATTTTATTATCATTTATATTTAAAGTAATGTCGAGGAAGTTGATTGTTCTATTTATTTCTGTTTCAACGGTGAATTGTATGTTTTCGTTGTATGTATTTAGTTTGTTTAATATTATGAGGTGTTCGTTGTGAATGGTAGGTTGGTATATTACTACTGTGTGGTATAATAAACACACACAATATCTTACTATGGACAAGATATGTAGACGATATACTTGTAATATACCAACCTACCATTCACAACGAACACCTCATAATATTAAACAAACTAAATACATACAACGAAAACATACAATTCACCGTTGAAACAGAAATAAATAGAACAATCAACTTCCTCGACATTACTTTAAATATAAATGATAATAAAATAGAAACTACAGTATACAGGAAACCTACTTCCAACAACACCACAATACACTACAAATCTAACCACCCCTGGACACACAAAATTAACACTTACAGTAACATGATAAATAAAGCAATAAAATACACACAGGATAACAAACAAAAATTAAATGAAGAATTAGATAACATTACAAAAATAGCAATAGAAAATGGATACAACAAACACATTATAAAAAATATATACAATAAATTCACAAAAAAACCTAACCTCAACACAACACTACAACCGGAACACGAAAACAATAAAAATAAAAAAATCTACCTAAAATATAAATATACCAATAACAAAATAGAAAAAATAACAAATATATACAACAAAGAATACTACACTCCAACTTACAAACCAAACAACAAAATAATAAAATATCTTAGTAACAAAAACCACATAACAAATTCAGAAAATCATAACCTATCAGGAATCTACAAAATCACTTGCAACAACTGTAACGCTTTTTACATAGGAAAAACATCCAGAACGTTTAAAATAAGATTTGAAGAACATTATAGAGCATTCAAAAATAAAAATTCTAAAGTATCAAATGTTGCAGCACACCTAATTTCCCATAAACACGAAATTACAAATTACGAAAATAACCTAACCATACTGGAAATAAATAACAACCCAATAGAACTAAACTCACTAGAAAAATACCACATTTATAAAAATATACACAACAACTTAATGAATTTACAAACAACATATACAGAAGACATACTATACAGAAACCTCATACACACAGATCAAGAAATAGTGCGCGTAACTTCTACAAACACCGGCTTCACGGACGTAGCATCCACAGCAGAGAACAATCAGTGATTCGACAATGGTCAAAGACCGAAAGGTACCTCATCACTCAAGGTAAAATTATTGCACTTAATGGTGGATAAAATTACTCAAAATTAGTGATTTATTAGCTTCATATATATATATATATATATATATATATATATATATATATATATATATATATATATATATATATATATATATATATATATATATATATATATACAGTCATAAGAGATATAAACCTGGGTCTGTAAGCAATGTTTTATATTTGTCTTTTTTTTATTCTTTATTAATTTTCATAAAACATAAAAAAACTCTGTTTGTATTAATATAAAACTTTCTTTCAGATACTTCATCTAAACCCAGCTTTAGATTATAACGTTCACTTTCCTATTCAAAGAGGAGATCTAAACATACATTCAGGCGTTGGTGGCTCCTTGACGGCAGTCCTTGCTGATCTGCAGACAATATGGAGTTGGATAATCAATTACAAACTGGCTATACCTCTCAAAGACCTCAAGGTATGGTTTACCTATTGGAAATAATTAAAGTTGTCTTAAAACTTAATTTGATTGGCTAAATATACATATTTAAATATATTAGTCTTTTTGTAATTTTGTTTATTTATTTATTCATACTATAAAAGCGGTACAATACAAAAACCTTTTAAAATTATGATTTCTTCAGTCTGGGAGCCTGGATTGAGTTTCATTTTTTCCTTTTTTTATATACAATGATTCAAAGTCGCCTGTCTTTTTTTCTGCTCTGTTAGCAGATAGAATGTAATAGGATAGCATTTTCCTGGCGGCAGACATTAACAAATTTAGTGAATTGTTTTTCTCAACCTGCTCTTCCACTTCTAACTACCTTCAACCCAATTCTGATTACTACAGCGACTTGTGAATTATCGTTTTTATATTCATTGATAGTGAGTTGTTGAATTAAATAGTTTTTTTTTTGGTTTATTGAATTTAGTCTGCTTTACCCTTATTAATTTGTTATCCTCTCCATGCTTAAATAATCAAGTACAACATGCTTCTCATGAGTAAGGGGATGATTTCATAATCTTACAACTCTCTTGAAACTTTCATAATTCTTCATGAAGAAAGATATTTATGTCCTAATGCGTTCTCAGAATGTCTGGAAAAATAAAGTAGGATTTGTAATCCCTTCTTAATGCTTATAACTAACTTATCAGATGGCAATTTATGTCAACCTCTTACTCTAGCCTTTACTGTTTAGTAAGAATTTTAGTTGTATGTCGCAGTGGACAACTTGAGATTATCAGAATTGGAGCAGATGCTCTTGGATTGTCATGTGAACACTAACTTCAGTGATTCTCTATCATATCTATTGTAGATCCCCTGCCAGTACCTAGAAGATATACCACTGCCTTTACATTTTGTTCATTTAAAAATATGTTTAAATGTTTGTTTGAAGTTATTTTAGTTATAACATTTTTACAAATATGAAATGAACAATTAGTTATACAAATGTTAGGCGAGGGGCTACAACCAACTGCTATGCAACGCCCTCCTATCTACTCGCATACCATGGCAATTAGTCACTTAAACAAGCAATAAGACCAACCTATACATCGGCATTGCTATTTACCTTAGGTAAGCAAAACCCTTGCTACTGTGCTATTTACTGTTTTGTTACTTTTGAGTCGGTCGTTGTATGGCGTTCTAAGGAGTGTTCATCTTAGTGATGGCGACAAAACACAAATACGTGAATGTCACTATGGAAAAAAAATTTGGAGACTTTAACCAGAATAAAGATGAACCTTTAAAAATGATTGTTGCTGAGTTTGATATAGGAATGTCGACCGTGTCTGACTGGGAAAACTCTTGAGTGGAGACTCAAGGGATTTAACTTCAACCTCGTAAACTTTCCCCTTCATCCATGTCTATATTGAAAAATCCAATGGTAATGGTGACCTGGGTGACCGCTGTATAGGACCTCCACGATTGATCCATTTATTTGGAAACTGTTGTATAAAGTAGGTGGAAACAATATTTGAAAAATGTAGCGATCCGCTACCATGTTGGAAATACAGCTTGCATTGGAACATCAACAGCTTCCTCTCGCATTACAAGAGGAACATCTTTTAAGAAATGTTGTTGCTTGAACAATGTTCAATAATTTGTTGTTACATAAAGGGATTGCTATTTAGAGAGATTCAAATGTTCATTAGAATGAAAATAAAAATATAATAATTTTAAGCAATTATAAACAATAGTGTATTTCATTACTGTAACACACTTCAGTTGATAAATAGATTATATAATTAAGTACGAGGTCTCTTAAAAAAATACGCTGACTGTTTGAATTTCGCGGCTCAAGTTAGTTTCAGGAGAATCCGCTTGGTGTTGCTAGATTCATATGAATCAGCTGATTAAAACACGGTATTTCAGTCGCAGATATCTTCATTTGTTGATGAGTTACATGCAGTTTAGTAAAGAGTGTTTTTTCGTTTGTCGGATTGTAAAATGGACAGCCTGAAGGAGCAACGAATTGCTGTGAAATTTTGTGTAAAACTAGGGAAATCTTCAACAGAAACATTTGCCATGCTTAACACGGCCTACGGCGATGTTGCCATGAAGCGTACTGCATATTTCAAGTTGCATGAACGTTTCAAGGGTGGCCGACTGATTGATGACGATGAGCGTCCTGGACGTCCTTCAACGTCAACTGACGACCCACACGTTGACAAAATCAACACTCTGGTGCGCGAAAATCGACGTCTGACCATTAGGGAGCTTTCCCAAGAGTGTGGGATATCAGTTGGATCTTGTTACGAGATTTTGACCGAAAAATTGAAGATGCACCGCGTCATTGCGAAATTTGTGCCACGCCTGAAGACCGATGACCAAAAAGCCAATCGCGTCCGGGTTTGTCGGGAACTGCTTGATCGTTCATATGAAGATGAGAACTTTTTGTCAAGAATTATAACCGGTGATGACATTGAAACGAAGGTCCAATCATCCCAATGGGTGAGTCAAATGTCCCCAAGACCCAAAAAAGCTTGCCATGTTCGGTCAAATGTGAAGGTGATGCTGGCAGTTTTTTTTTATGCTAAAGGTGTTGTTCATTACGAGTACCTCCCTGAAAGCTCTACAGTCAACCAGATTACCTACATTAAAGTACTGAAACATCTGAGGGACACCGTCCGATGCAAAAGGCCAGAACTGTGAAGTGATAACTGATTTTTCCATCACGATAATGCTCCAGCTCAATCAGCACTCAGAACTCGTGAGTTTTTCGCCAAACACTCAATCACTGTTCTTTAACTCACCCGACCTTGCTTCTTGTGACTTTTTCATATTTCCAAAACTCAAAAAACCCCTCAAAGGAAGAAGATTTGAAAAGATTTTGGAGATTAAGGCAAATGCGACGAAGGAGCTGAACGCCATCACAAAAGAAGCGTACCAGGACTGTTTTAACAAGTGGAAACGCCGTTGGGATAAGTGTGTGCGTTGGAGAGGAGAGTACTTTAAAGGAGACACCAAGCAGATTCTCCTGAAACTAACTTGAGCCGCGAAATTCAAACAGTCCGCGTATTTTTTTAACAGACCTTGTACATACATTACAACTCTCGGTAATGTCTGGCATCCTACTTTGCCTCTCTCCCTTCATACTGATCACACTCTCTCTGTATAAATCACAATATTATCAGTTACCATTATAATACCATTCTTCCAATTAATTTTTTTTTCCAGCACTATAGAGCTGTTCTTGTGGTTCCAGATATATACAACAGATTGTACCTTAAAGAACTGACGACTTTGTTGCTCTGTAATATAGGATTTGGAAGCTGTTTCCTGCTTCAGGTATGTGTAATTATTTTTAATATAAAGTGTATATTATGGGAGAAAGGGAAATTTTTATAATATATATATATATATATATATATATATATATATATATATATACATACAGTAAACTCCCGATTATCCGTGGGCAGATTAACCGGTTTACGGATTATCCGGGGTCTGCCATTGTTTTACAAATATCCAATTTTTATTCCAATCAGATTCATATGTTTAAATTTCCAAACGGTGAATTACGACGTAAATACTGTAATAATTTCTTTTATTATAATTATATGAATGAATTCTTTAAAATGTATTTTTCAATAATTTCAATCAAGGTAGGTTAGTAACTTTTCTAATTTATTTTAAGATAAATAAATATTCTAGAGCTTTATTTTTAATAACAAGTTTAATGTATCATTTAAAACACTTTCTTAACAATTATAAGTTCTATTAATAAATTACAATTTTTTTTTCTTTTTTAAAGTTTTACAAATTTACTATTAGTGTCCTCTATTATAATGAGTCTTATTACTCTAAATTGTATTTCTCTTTTGGGCAGCAATAAATTTATTTAATTTAGCCTAAATTGATTTTAATTTTGGTTTAGCACAAGCTCTCTTAATCTCGGGTTATCTGGTAGGTTTTAAATTTTGAATAATGAAATCTTATTTGGCACTCTAAAGTACAAGAACAAAAAAATCTAAGCTATAAATGTTATAAACTATGTTACAAATTAATTTATTTCTAGGTAAAATTGTCCCTTAATATTCTTTCTACATGTTTTTTCTAGTTTAATTTTATAATAAATTCACTGGTTTCTTTTTCTTTTATAAATGTCTGATTACAAAATTTCAAAATGTAGTAATGGATCTAGCCTAGATACTTAAGTGTTTTAGATCGCAGATTCCACTTTTCGGCCTTTATCAAAATATTTAATAAGATCTTTTTAAATAAATAGTTTTAATTAATTTTCTTGAAAGTATTTTGTAGTGTTAATTGAATTCGAGACTAACACTCCTGCATTAAGTTTAAATTCTTCAAATTTTATTGGCCAATTCTGAAAAACGTCTTGTCTTGTTTGAGTAGGTTTGAACAACTGAAGCGATGCTAAGCCAAGCATTTAAAAATGGCTAAACCAACTATTTCCATTTTTTAATTGTTGTTACCGGCTTTACGGATGCTGTATTCACTGCCTTTGGTACATTTCATGTTCTTAATAACTATACTTTAATTTCTTCGCAGGTGACTGCATTTAAATACTATACAGTAATCCCTCCTTATCCGCGGGTTCAGCATCCGCGGGATTCGGTTATCCGCGAATTGAGCTGATACAAATTTTCAGTATGTAATTCTTAGGAGCGTAGTTATAAAGCAATTCGTGGTACCCATCCCCCTACCACCCCTACCCGCCAGCTTCTTTCCCATTCCACTCACTACCTTCGTCTGCTTTGCTTTTGTAGTCTGCGCGCGCATATTCCCGCCATCCGCCACACAACACGTCAGTCAGTTAGTATCACTCGCCAGAGACGTGTATGCGTTCAGCTCTTTGTGACAGTGTTCGAGTGTAAAAAGTAAAAGTGTGTTCGATGTGTCGTTGAGTATTCGAGTGTGAGTTTTGTTCTGTTTTCTTCGGTTGAGTGAATTAACATGTCTAAGATTGAGAAAAGAAAACGTGTTGTGTTGTCCTTAGTTGAAAAAATAAAAATTCTTGATGCACTGAAAGTTGACAAAGTTGCTCCAGTCGCAAAAAAATATGGATTGAATGAGTCCAGTGTTCGGGAAATTCGAAAAAACGAAAAGAAAATTAGAGACAGTGTGAAATAAGGTGGACTTCTCTGTGCAAAAACTGCTTCTGTTTCTCGAGACGTGAGAATTGAAAAAACTGAAAAGGCGTTGAGCATATGGATAGAGGATCAAACGAGGAAGAAAGTTCCTTTAAGCTCGCATATTATCAGAGAAAAGGCCAAGCATCTTCACAAGCATTTTGCTGAGTCATTGATGGAGAGCAGTGAATCTTCAGATCCGGTACAGTTTTTAGCCAGTAAGGGGTGGTTTGAAAGATTTAAGCATCGTTTTAGCCTTCATAATGTAAAACTCGTAGGCGAGGCACCCTCTGCAGACCACACAGCTGCTGCAGAATTTCCTCCAAAGCTTCAAAATGTCTTGGAAGAGGAAGGTTACTGTCCGGAACAGGTGTTCAACGCTGATGAAACAGGCCTTTTTTGGAAAAGGATGCCTTCAAGAACATTTTTATCAAAATCTGAAAAAACAGCACCTGGCTTCAAGGCCGCCAAAGATCGACTAACCCTATTGTTTTGTGTCAATGCTAGTGGGTTTATGATTAAAAGCCTGCTTGTTTATAAGTCTCAAAACCCAAGGACCCTGAAAGGTAAAGATAAAGATCACCTGCCTGTATTTTGGAGGTCTAACAAAAAAGCTTGGGTTACTGGGGAATTGTTTCGTGATTGGTTCACCAACTGTTTTATTCCTGAGGTGAAAGCTTATCTTGAGTCCAAAAACCTGCCTTTTAAAGTCTTACTGTTGGTTGACAATGCCCCTGGGCATCCTCAAATTGACCATCCAAACGTTAAACTCATGTTTCTTCCCGCCAACACCACATCAATCCTACAGCCTTTAGATCAAGGAGTAATCGCTGCTTTCAAGGCTTATTATGTGCGCAGAACATTTGAGCGTCTTTTGAAAGGAATGGATGATGCCCCTGATTCTACCGTTTCATTGATGTGGAAAACCTACAACATCGCAGATTGTTTGATTAACATAAAGGAATCCATCAATGAAGTGAAGCCATCAACTATTAACGCATGTTGGAGAAAATTGTGGCCTGAAGTCGTTGGAGATGTAGCAGGAAACATGGATGGAATTGGAGCACAAGTGGTGGATTCAATTTTAGAAATCGCTCACAACGTGGAGGGTGAGGGTTTCTCTCAAATCGACCACCAGGACGTTCAAGATATGATTCAAGGGGACAATCAAGAATTGACAGTGGAAGAGTTGGAGGAATTGATGATACCCCAAAATGAAGAAGCCAAACAGATCGACGATGATGAAGATCCTGATGATCCTAGAACGATGACAAGATTTTCTCCTAAATCCGTCGGTGAAATTCTCCGCATGGCAACACAGCTCTCAGACCACGTGTTGCAGACAGATCCTCTCATGGAAAGGGCTCTTCGTTTTAAAAGAAAACTCCAGAACCTGATGCTACCGTATGAAGAAGTCCAGAAGGAACTTGAAAAGGAGAAGAAACAAGCTCCAATAACGAAGTTTTTCAACCCAGCCTAAATTCGGCTTACTGTACCGTACACGTTTACAAAGACTTAACTGTACATATGTAACATATGTAATTTTTTGTTTGTGTTTATTAAAAATTCGTAAATATTAGGCCTATTTTGTATAGTTATACATACATAATCTTCTAAAAAATTGATAAATAAATATAGTTCTGTACACTTAAAATACATTTGCCTTTGTAAATTTATTCTGGAAACCTAACCCTCATTTTACCATTCAAATAAGGTCCCGTTATCCGCGGTTTCGCGATCCGCGGCAACCCACCGGAACCGAACTGCCGCGGATACGGAGGGATTACTGTATCTCCCGACTAAGTTTAAATTATCAGCTGTTCTGTTCACAATGCGTGCGCACCTCACTTAATACGCCATACCGTCTTGGTCAATTTGTGCAACCTAAAACGTTTCACTTTCTTAATACTTAAAGCCTTTTACTTTTATTTACATAGTTTTAGTGTTCTTTTCAAACTGTTACACATTAAATTGTTTCTATTATATTGGTTTTTTTATAGTGGTTATTGTTCTAAATTTGTGATTGAATGTTATGATTTTGCCAATTTAGGTTATGTTTACATTTTTTCTTTTTTTTTCATAATTGGTTATTTTATGGTTTGAATTTACTTACATATTTATATTATATTATACATAGTGCCTTTCTTACTTACTATTCCAAAATGTTACAATACATATAAGGCTTAATAGAAGTTAAGATGAAGGGAATAGATATGTAAATATGTACATACTAATTTTTACATTGAAAGGGAAGCATCCCGACGCGGGCCAGCGAAATAAAAGAAGCGAGCAGACTACTGTATGTAAGAGACAATGACAAAATGCTTGGACGTCCGAAAACCTAATGTGTATCATAAGATTATAAACAAATGTCAGCTAATCTCTGCTATAAATAGTGTAGGACGTGACATATGGATTATCCATGTCTGTCATATACATTATCGATCTTTATGGTTTTGTGACACAAGTAGACACTGTGCGACAAAATGGTTCTCAAGAAACGTAGATCGCACATTAAAGCTAAATCAATGCTCACAAAAAAACAGACGAAAGTGACAGATTTTTTTGTTAAAAAGTGAAAGTATTATGTGTAAAGGAAATTACATATGTACATACATACTTACTTTTGACATATACTTATGTACGTATTGTAAATAGTTGGACATATAAATGTACATGTTATAATCCGTCAAATACATCGACATTTTAAATTATTTTCTATATTGATTTTGTCCTCTGAAGATTATTTGTGAGTTGCATTAACCGGGGTCATTATTTGTGTAAACTTATGGCATAATAATCGATTATCGATCGTTTTGCGTATTCTTTGTTCATAGCGGATTATCCGGGGAATTCGTTATCCGGCGTTGCCGGGCCACCCTATTCCACGGATAATCGGGAGTTTACTGTATATATATATATATATATATATATATATATATATATATATATATATATATATATATATATATATATATAGTAACATTTATAGAATGTGCTATATAATGTTGTTTAAGAATTGGAAGAATAGATTAGAAATAACTCACACAAAATATGAAATCGGAGAAATTCATTAAGAGATTGGTTAGATTAAATTAAAACTAATTTTAGGTGAAAGCCTAGAAAAGGTTGTAACATATAAAAAAGATTTGAACTGTAAAATGCATTAGGAAATTTATTGGATCAAATAACCTAACAAATAAAATTAGAATAAGATAATCTAATAATAATAAAACAAAAAATTTGTAAACTTTATTAACATAGGGCATAAGAAATTACTTGAAGGAGAAGGTAAAACACGATTGTAAACAATGAGATAGAGGTTATGTTTGTATTAATCCATGCCAAACATACACATTTCGGAATTATTACAAAAGTAAAAAGCAAAGACACTGCACACACAAATAATAGTAATTAAATAAACACTGGAAGGTTTGTTGAGGATAGGATAGGTGAAGCAGTATGTTAACCAAATTAAAACGGGTGAAAACAATTTCGTTAGTTCATCAGATTTAATACCAAGAAAGTAGGTCAGTGTTACAGTCGACTCTAGTGGGAAAAAAATCAAACTTCATTACATGAAAGCACAAGTTTGGAGAAGGAAAGGCGGCCATGTTTTAAACATTTTAAAAATAAAAACGACGTGTTAGTCTAGCGTGGGCAGCCGAACGAAGCGAAGCCATTCTTAGAAGCCAAAATCCCGTTTGAAGAATCTCATCAAAATTATACGAATTTGTGAAGAAACTTGGCCAAATTAAAACGAGAATAAGTGAATTTAAAATCTATAATACAGTTTTATTATAATTAAAGTAACCAAAAAGAATTTAATTGAGTGTGAAACATAAAATTTAAAGAGAACTGAATCCTAAATGAACAACCAGCAAAACTCCGAAAATTGATAAGTACATAGCGCTATAAAACTAACCTTTAGTGAACTTTTAAAATTGTAAGAAAATCTAAAATTGTAAATTATTAGAATATCTTGAAATCATATATAATAGTTTAGTAGTAAGAAAGCTAATCCAGTTCAAACAGGTTATTGACCTTTTTCTTATTCCAAATTTAAGATTTTACATCAGGAAGCTAATTATTAAAACTATTTTCTAAATTTAATCTTATTTATTAAAATTTATTTAATTAACCAAAGAGTTAGAAGATATAGCCCATGCATAAAACCCCGAGATATTAAGAGATCTTAGAAAATAGCCTAGCTTATAAAATCTTGTAACTAAAATATTAAGGATTAAATTTAGTCTATTGTGTTAAAACTTGTTAAGTTTTATTTCTTGTTCTGTTTATTGTATGAATTAAAAAATTGTTAAAATTAAAAGAATTTAAATTATTCATGAGTTTTTGTGTTTAAAAATATTTTTTATAAAAAATAATTATAATATATATATCGTGATATTTCACGTTGTCCATTATTTTTCTGCTGCACTAACTTTATGAAGTTATTATTATTACTTGTAAATAATTTTTTCCACCACGAAGTGCAATAATTTTACCTTATGTGATTCGACAATGGTCAAGTGACCAAAAGGTGCCTCATCACATGCATAAGGTAAAATTATTGCACTTAGTGGTAAAAAAAATTATTTACAAGTAATAATATATATATATATATATATATATATATATATATATATATATATATATATATATATATATATATATAGGTTAGTTTTGGTTGGTAAAGATTATTTAGATTTTTTGGACTAGGAGACTGACAGACTTACCTTGGTAAGAGTCCACACTGTAGTCTTGAAATAGAAACACATAAAAGCACTTAACAATGATATCATAAAAGCACTTAAACAATGATATATTTCAACCACACAGTGGTCTTTGTCAATCGAAGAGAAAACACAAAAAGAAATATGAGAGAATGAAATAAAATAATTATAAATTGTAATCACAGATTGTGTAGAGTAGAAATCAGATGTCACAGATGCACAGATTAAAGATATATATATATATATATATATATATATATATATATATAGGAATTTTTGGACTTGATAGGAGACTGACAGACTTACCTAAAGGCAATAGTCCAAAACTGCAATCTCTAAAGGCAATAGTCCAAAACTGCAATCTCTTGGAAATAAGCACATATAAAACACTTAATACACTTTTATTTGAAATATTTCGATCAACATGATCTTCTTCAGTGTTTTATATGTGCTTATTTCCAAGAGATTGCAGTTTTGGACTATTGCCTTTAGAGATTGCAGTTTTGGACTACTGCCTTTAGGTAAGTCTGTCAGTCTCCTATCAAGTCCAAAAATTCCTAAATAAGCTTTAAGAACTAACCTATATATATATATATTGTTTCCATGAGCATATGAGTGATTATAGTTTATATAAGTCTGTCAGGGGAAAAGAGATTGGAAACGTCTGAGGCTATTAGGGGAAAAAAAAATTAATGGATTTATCTGATGTTGAGGTTAGGGGATTCTCTGGACTTGGTATACCACTGGTATGATAGTTCCCATCTTCTCAGTTCTGAGGGATTGCAATCAGGGGGGAGTGATTTAATTATTTTTGTGGTATAGCAGTCATCAAAAGTTGTGATGTTGTGACTCGCAGCATGTTGAGCTGTTGGCCTATCCATATTCATAATTTTAACATCATGTCTGTGGCCATTCATTCTGATATTCAGACCATCCGTGGTCAGGCCTATGTACTGTGCTGAGTAAAGTTTACATTGTAGCTGGTATATGACATTTTTCGATGTACAATTATGATGACCCTGTATTTTGAAGACCATTTTTGTTGTTTGGCTGTTGAAACTATTTGCTGAGGGGTGTATTGGACACGTCTTGCATCTAGGTCTATTGCATGGGAAGGAGCCATGAGGAAGTTTGTGTGGTTTCTCTGCATCAGGGTCTGGTAGTTTAGGATGTACTAGGATGTTTTTCAAGTTGGGAGGTTGCTTGTACCAAATTTGCGGTGGATCGGTGAAAAGATTTTTGGTGTGGATGAAAGCTTGAAGAATTTTGAAGCCATCTCTCAATATCTTGTTGAGTTTATGTAGACCAGGATGGTAGTCTGTTATTAAAGACAGTTTATTTTGTTCTGTTTGTGGTTTGGGGTGATCCGAGGATTGTGCTGAATGAATTTGGTTTTCAATGAGTCTTTTTGGGTATCCTCTTCTCTGGAAGGCTGTTGATATCTTTCTATTAAAATCTTCCAATTCCCTATTATTCGGGGTTTTCATTATATAATAATTTTAGAGATGTTTCCGAAATATTTTGTTCAGGAGCTGTATATTTGAGTATTTCCGAGAGTGAATTGTTGAATTCTGTCGTAGGTTATCTGTAAGTATTTTGTATGTTGTGATGTCTGAGAGTTGCTTATTTCATGTAGTCTTCTTTATTCATAATAACAGTGGTTGAACCTTTATCTGCTGGAAGAATCATAATATCTCTGTTTTTTAACGAAAATATTGCCGTTTTTTCTAATTTGGTGAGGTTAGGTTTAGTCTTCAGATTTGTAGTGAAATTTATATCGGGGATGGTTTGCATGATAAAGTTGATGTAAAGTTCAATCGGGTGATCAGGTGGTAGTGGTGGTGGATCCCAGTTGGAGGGTGGTTTGAATTTTGCAAGACATACGTCTATGTTTGTATCCGTTTTGAAAGTTGGTGTCTGAGCTATATAATTTTTTATCTTAAGTTTTCTGGCAAAGCTGAAAACATCTTTTCCTAACTTGAATTGGTCTATTTCCTTAGCTGGTGTGAATGACAGGCCTTTAGAAATTACTTGTAGTTCATGTTCCGAGAGTGTGTAGTTGGAAATGTTGTGCACGGCAACTGTTTTTGGTGAAGGGTTATTTCTTATATCGGGACTGTTTTTATTATTATTTCTTATATTTAGCAATAATGATTGGGTTGGCAGTTTATTAGACCAAAGATCCACAAAAACATAATCCCTCCACCTGGTAGACCAATAATTGCCGGCTGCAATTCAGTAACGGAAAGAATTTCAGCTTTCCTCGACTCACACCTTCAACCCTTAGTAAAGAACCTTCCATCACATACCCAGGACACCAATCATTTCATAGATCGACTCAGAAATATCTGTACCTCTACCCCCGGAAACTATTTTGGTCACCATAGATGTCACCTCTCTCTATACCAACATCCCTCATGCACACGGCCTATTTGCAATAGAGAATTTTCTAAACAAACGCCCAGGCAAGCCTTTTCCCACTACACCTTTTCTGGTGAACCTGGCCAGGTTCATCCTCGAGAAGAACAACCTGGGAAGGAACTACCTTCAAATAAAGGGAACAGCAATGGGCACTAGAATGGCCCCATCGTACGCAAATCTGTACATGGGATTGTTGGAAGAAAGTTTTCTAAAGACACAAACATACCAGCCATTATGTTGGTATAGATATATAGATGACATCTTCCTAATTTGGACACAGGGTGCTTCAACACTTGAGGCATTTTTAGACAGCCTGACACAATTCTCCACACTTCAATTTACCTGGGAGAAATCTACAACAGCCATCACCTTTTTGGATGTAGAAGTAACACTCCAGAATGGAAATATCAACACAGGAATTCACATCAAACCGACAAACCACCTACAATATCTCCATTTCGACAGCAACCACCCAATAAACATAAAACGATCCATTCCATACAGTCAAGCAATCAGGGGTAAGAGAATCTGTTCGAATGATAGGGAATTGGAAGATTTTAATAGAAAGATATCAACAGCCTTCCAGAGAAGAGGATACCCAAAAAAACTCATTGAAAACCAAATTCATTCAGCACAATCCTCGGTTCACCATAAACCACAAACAGAACAAAATAAACTGTCTTTAATAACAGACTACCATCCTGGTCTACATAAACTCAACAAGATATTAAGAGATGGCTTCAAAATTCTTCAAGCTTCCGTCCACTCCAAAAATCTTTTCACCAATCCATCTCAAATTTGGTACAAACAATCTCCCAACTTGAAAAACATCCTAGTACATCCTAAACTACCAGACCCTGATGCAGAGAAACCACACAAACTTCCTCATGGCTCCTTCCCATGCAATAGACCTAGATGCAAGACGTGTCCAATACACCCCTCAGCAAATAGTTTCAACAGCCAAACAACAAAAATGGTCTTCAAAATACAGGGTCATCATAATTGTACATCGAAAAATGTCATATACCACCTACAATGTAAATTTTGCTCAGCATAGTACATAGGCCAGCCCACGGATGGTCTGAATATCAGAATGAATGGCCACAGACATGATGTTAAAATTATGAATATGGATAGGCCAACAGCTCAACATGCTGCGAGTCACAACATCACAACTTTTGATGACTGCTATACCACAAAAATAATTAAATCACTCCCCCCCCCTGATTGCAATCCCTCAGAACTGAGAAGATGGGAACTATCATACCAGTGGTATACCAAGTCCAGAGAATCCCCTAACCTCAACATCAGATAAATCCATTCAATTTTTTTCTTAATAGCCTCATCAGACGTCTCCAATCTCTTTTCCCCTGACAGACTTATATAAACTATAATCACTCATATGCTCATGGAAACAATATATATATATCTTTAATCTGTGCATCTGTGACATCTGATTTCTACTTTACACAATCTGTAATTACAACTTATATGTATTTTATTTCATTCTCTCATATTTCTTTTTGTGTTTTCTCTTTGATTGACAAAGACCACTGTGTGGTTGAAATATATCATTAGTTAAGTGCTTTTATGTGTTTTTATTTCAATACTACAGAGTGGACTCTTACCAAGGTAAGTCTGTCAGTCTCCTAGTCCAAAAAATCTAAATAATCTTTACCAACCAAAACTAACCTAAATATATATATATATATATATATATATATATATATATATATATATATATATACACACACACACACACACACTCAATATATATATTCCTTCATGAATGGAAAATATGATCAATAGGTAATAACTGTAGTATAGCAATTTATTTTGTAGTACGTAAAATCGCAGTTTCGACGTTTCACGAGAATATCTCATCTAGCATTGACGAGGTAAACCCAACAACAAGTGCGAATCCATCTAGTCTAAAGCTCAGTGGATCTGTAGGAGGTATTTTGAATCATGAACATCTAAAAAATCTTGTCAAGTTTGGTGAAAAGTGAAAGTTATTTTCACTCTCTTCTTAAATTCCAATTTCATTATGCATTGTAAGTTCTTTTGGCACAAGGTCTATTGATCAATTAAGGTCAATAATGTTTACATGGTTGTATGAAAAAAAAACCTGAAACTTGCAGTTTTTGGGTTATACACATTGAGGTTTTTCTAATATGTATCGGCGATCCATGACTATAAACGAGTACAGACTAAACTCAAGGTAACCATTACATCACAACATAACTCATTCAATAAAAAATCCATAACACTCGACATAACACCTAAATATCCACCCATAAAAATTAAATCAAACAATACATCAGCACAAAAAATTGTATCACGACAACACATCACAAAAAATAGGTTCCTTGTTTCGCAAACTTAAATACAAAGTACCATTTATAACATGCAATCTTTTTGACAGTAGACAACAGACTATAGAACTAATGTGTTTAACAAAGTAAAGATGTTTAATAAACTTGTCTAACAACACAACATTACAAGTTGTAAGAAAGGAGGATGCCGTTGGTGATAATACATACAACCTATATTCCCTGTTTTTCCAGATTAGTCAAAAAGTTTTGTAAGTAAAGTACACACAGGTCGATAATGTGAGCGAGATAATCTCTTTGGATATCTAGACCATCCAGTTGCTGTTGCAAGCAAGGTGGATGCGATCAGTGATTATGTGGTAAGATATTTTCCTTGTATATCCATATTAGTCAAAAGGTATTGTAAGTTAGGTACACACAGGTTGTGATAATGTGAGCAAGATAATCTCTTTGGATGTCTAGATCATCCAGTTGCTGTTGCAAGCAAGGTGGATGCGATCAGTGATTATATGTGTAAGATATTTTCCTTGTATATCCATATTAGTCAAAAGGTATTGTAAGTAAGGTACACACAGGTTGTGATAATGTGAGCAAGATAATCTCTTTGGATGTCTAGACCATCCAGTTGCTGTTGCAAGCAAGGTGGATGCGATCAGTGATTATGTGTGTAAGATATTGTCCTTGTACATCCATATTAGTCAAAAGGTATTGTAAGTAAGGTACACACAGGTTGTGATAATGTGAGCAAGATAATCTCTTTGGATGTCTAGACCATCCAGTTGCTGTTGCAAGCAAGGTGGATGCGATCAGTGATTATGTGTGTAAGATATTTTCCTTGTATATCCATATTAGTCAAAAGGTATTGTAAGTAAGGTACACACAGGTTGTGATAATGTGAGCAAGATAATCTCTTTGGATGTCTAGACCATCCAGTTGCTGTTGCAAGCAAGGTGGATGCGATCAGTGATTATGTGTGTAAGATATTTTCCTTGTATATCCATATTAGTCAAAAGGTATTGTAAGTAAGGTACACACAGGTTGTGATAATGTGAGCAAGATAATCTCTTTGGATGTCTAGACCATCCAGTTGCTGTTGCAAGCAAGGTGGATGCGATCAGTGATTATGTGTGTAAGATATTTTCCTTGTATATCCATATTAGTCAAAAGGTATTGTAAGTAAGGTACACACAGGTTGTGATAATGTGAGCAAGATAATCTCTTTGGATGTCTAGACCATCCAGTTGCTGTTGCAAGCAAGGTGGATGCGATCAGTGATTATGTGTGTAAGATATTGTCCTTGTATATCCATATTAGTCAAAAGGTATTGTAAGTTAGGTACACACAGGTTGTGATAATGTGAGCAAGATAATCTCTTTGGATGTCTAGACCATCCAGTTGCTGTTGCGAGCAAGGTGGATGCGATCAGTAATTATGTGTGTAAGATATTTTCCTTGTATATCCATATTAGTCAAAAGGTATTGTAAGTAAGGTACACACAGGTTGTGATATTGTGAGCAAGATAATCTCTTTGGATGTCTAGACCATCCAGTTGCTGTTGCAAGCAAGGTGGATGCGATCAGTGATTATATGTGTAAGATATTTTCCTTGTATATCCATATTAGTCAAAAGGTATTGTAAGTTAGGTACACACAGGTTGTGATAATGTGAGCAAGATAATCTCTTTGGATGTCTAGACCATCCAGTTGCTGTTGCAAGCAAGGTGGATGCGATCAGTGATTATATGTGTAAGATATTTTCCTTGTATATCCATATTAGTCAAAAGGTATTGTAAGTTAGGTACACACAGGTTGTGATAATGTGAGCAAGATAATCTCTTTGGATGTCTAGACCATCCAGTTGCTGTTGCAAGCAAGGTGGATGCGATCAGTGATTATGTGTGTAAGATATTGTCCTTGTACATCCATATTAGTCAAAAGGTATTGTAAGTTAGGTACACACAGGTTGTGATAATGTGAGCAAGATAATCTCTTTGGATGTCTAGACCATCCAGTTGCTGTTGCAAGCAAGGTGGATGCGATCAGTGATTATATGTGTAAGATATTTTCCTTGTATATCCATATTAGTCAAAAGGTATTGTAAGTTAGGTACACACAGGTTGTGATAATGTGAGCGAGATAATCTCTTTGGATGTCTAGACCATCCAGTTGCTGTTGCAAGCAAGGTGGATGTGATCAGTGATTATATGTGTAAGATATTTTCCTTGTATATCCATATTAGTCAAAAGGTATTGTAAGTAAGGTACACACAGGTTGTGATAATGTGAGCAAGATAATCTCTTTGGATGTCTAGACCATCCAGTTGCTGTTGCAAGCAAGGTAGATGCGATCAGTGATTATGTGATAAGATATTTTCCTTGTACATCCATATTAGTCAAAAGGTATTGTAAGTTAGGTACACACAGGTTGTGATAATGTGAGCAAGATAATCTCTTTGGATGTCTAGACCATCCAGTTGCTGTTGCAAGCAAGGTGGATGCGATCGGTGATTATGTGTGTAAGATATTTTCCTTGTACATCCATATTAGTCAAAAGGTATTGTAAGTTAGGTACACACAGGTTGTGATAATGTGAGCAAGATAATCTCTTTGGATGTCTAGACCATCCAGTTGCTGTTGCAAGCAAGGTGGATGCGATAAGTGATTATGTGTGTAAGATATTGTCCTTGTATATCCATATTAGTCAAAAGGTATTGTAAGTAAGGTACACACAGGTTGTGATAATGTGAGCAAGATAATCTCTTTGGATGTCTAGACCATCCAGTTGCTGTTGCAAGCAAGGTGGTTGCGATCAGTGATTATATGTGTAAGATATTGTCCTTGTATATCCATATTAGTCAAAAGGTATTGTAAGTAAGGTACACACAGGTTGTGATAATGTGAGCAAGATAATCTCTTTGGATGTCTAGACCATCCAGTTGCTGTTGCAAGCAAGGTGGTTGCGATCAGTGATTATGTGTGTAAGATATTGTCCTTGTACATCCATATTAGTCAAAAGGTATTGTAAGTAAGGTACACACAGGTTGTGATAATGTGAGCAAGATAATCTCTTTGGATGTCTAGACCATCCAGTTGCTGTTGCAAGCAAGGTGGATGCGATCAGTGATTATGTGTGTAAGATATTGTCCTTGTACATCCATATTAGTCAAAAGGTATTGTAAGTAAGGTACACACAGGTTGTGATAATGTGAGCAAGATAATCTCTTTGGATGTCTAGACCATCCAGTTGCTGTTGCAAGCAAGGTGTATGCGATCAGTGATTATGTGTGTAAGATATTGTCCTTGTATATCCATATTAGTCAAAAGGTATTGTAAGTAAGGTACACACAGGTCGATAATGTGAGCAAGATAATCTCTTTGGATGTCTAGACCATCCAGTTGCTGTTGCAAGCAAGGTGGATGCGATCGGTGATTATGTGTGTAAGATATTTTCCTTGTACATCCATATTAGTCAAAAGGTATTGTAAGTAAGGTACACACAGGTTGTGATAATGTGAGCAAGATAATTTCATTTATAGTACATGCGAGATTAGGCTGTTTATCTTGAATAAAATAAATTATAAATACTTTTATTATCATTAAGTTTATGAAGTGTATATGATTAGGGTGAGTGTAGCTTATGTAATCTACAAGCAAATATGAGAAATAGTTTCATAACAATATTAGTTTGTTAAAATTACAAGACACATAAGTGTATTTCATGTAATTTTTAATACTAGAGTAGAAATACTTTTGAAACTTCACTTGGCTAGGGAAGTGTATGAGATATGTGAAGGCAGCAGGTTTTATGTCTTGATGTAAAACAGTATAAATACAATCATAACAATATTTTGTTTGTGAATTAATTATACAACAGAAGGATATGTAACCTGAGTCCAAGATGCTAAAAATACTTGCAACTATGAGTGTGAGATATAGGGAGGGAATTTATGTAACCTGAACCGGAAACATTAATAACTGCTTTCAAACTTCATTAGATGTCATCTATGAGGCACTGAAGAGCTGGCAAAGTGACCTAAGTGCAAAACAGTGGGAGTAATTTGAAAACATCGTTAGGTTTGTTGAAGCTGGTTGAAAGTTAGTAGAAATACTTTCAAGACTTCTTTATGGTAATTAAATCCAAGTAACAAAGGAGGGCTTGCCATTTAATCTGAATATAGAACCGTAAGAAATATTTTGAAAGTTATATAAAACAACTATCAGGCATTTCTATAAAATTCAAATGATTATGTTACAATTTTATTTCTTATAATCATGTTGGTAATTAGAAGGTATTTAAGGACCCTTATGTTTTATAAGATTTGGAAGTAATATGCTAGTGTAAGGTTGTAACATAGGAATTTCATAGAATACACTTCAAGAATAAACTCTCTTTAAATGAGTTTTGTTTCATTAGTACTTAAGTCTTCCATGTATTAACATATTTTTTTTATGACAGGATCATGTAGCTGCGGCATTTGGCGCAGGTCTTGGATGTGCTTGTGTTATAGATTGTGGCCACCAGAAGACATCAGTTTCTTGTGTTGAGGATGGTATTTCACATCCAGCAACTCGGGTTAGAATAGATTATGGAGGGGGTGATATTACACAAAGCCTTCATTGGTTATTACAGAAATGTGCTTTTCCCTACAAAAATTGTGATCCTGCAAAAAATCCATTGGATGCTTTGCTTCTGCAGAAATTGAAGCACGATTCTTGTCATGTAAATTTGGATGTATGTGGATGTACTGAGAGAATATTTGCTGTGCGACAACCAAGGTTACCTACAGTTAGGTACACTATACAAGTGAGTGGATTTATGTTTATAGTGTCACTTAAACATTTATCTATATTGTAGAATTCAATATGAATGCTATTTTTTGTTTTAATATAATCATTTATATTTTTAGATTAAAACAAAAATAATAATTTTGTAAGTTTTAAAATGTTTCAAATCTTATATGTTTTCTTTCTTTTATCATTTGTTTATAGTTTTACTTAAAAAATGAATATGTTTTAAATTACTTCATGAATGGTCATGTATTTGTTCATGTTTAATATTCTCTTCTTCAGTGTTCTCAAACTCTTTCAAATGTTTTAAGAGATTACACTCTGTTTACGAAACTCCTTGTCCTATCTCAAACTTGTGACTCCCGAGTTGGGTCTGTAGCACACAGGGGTATGGTTCGCGATCTTATTGTACCAGTGTAAAAGTTCAAAGGCCTTACTATAAAGCCTAGACTAAGCTCCCAATGTAATGAGACATGTATGTGAAAAATAGACCTTTAGCCACTCTAGTGTTCTACAAAAGAGCAAGGTGTATCGAAGAGTTTATTCGATTTAATTTACAGCGAGAGGCAGAAATCAAACAGACTGCCCACAGCACTAAAATTGGGACAGCTGGTCAGATATATTTTTAGAGCACCTATAGGCTGTGATTTGTATCATCAGAACCATTCTCCTGTCAATGTAATTAAACTCTCGTAAATATGGTTTTTCAAAGTTTTATATAAATATAATACCATATAGTCTTTATATATCTTTGGCCAGCTTTTATATTGCAAATCTTGTTAGGTAAAGGTCGCAGTAGATTCCTCGCCAAATGCAGAGGCAGACAATGTTTTATATTGCAAATCTTGTTAGGTAAAGGTCACAGTAGATTCCTAGCCAAATGGCAGACAATGTTTTATATTGCAAATCTTGTTAGGTAAAGGTCACAGTAGATTCCTCGCCAAATGGCAGACAATGTTTTATATTGCAAATCTTGTTAGGTAAAGGTCACAGTAGATTCCTCGCCAAATGGCAGACAATGTTTTATATTGCAAATCTTGTTAGGTAAAGGTCACAGTAGATTCCTCGCCGAATGCAGAGGCAGGGCAGACAATGTTTTATATTCAACTTCTACTGAAGAAGAGCTACAGCCATTGTCGTCAATAATTTTCTAGTGTGATAACTAAAGATCAAAATCAATTCCCAATTGTGATCAGCATAAACAAATTCAATGTAATAAAAATTTGCAATCAAATAAGTAAGCTCACATTTATTTGTCATTGTTGTTTTTCTGTCCTTGGAATTTTAGATCATATCAAAAGTCTGGACGATAGCGGCTGCCAGCTTCGGCGCTTTTTGACTAAAGAGAAGAGCTTTTAGATGGTTTTCAAATGGCACCATTCCCAATTTTAAAACATGTGGTACTAGTGCTGGGCGTATATCGGCGAAGATGTATCTCGGCGTTAGATATTACACAAAGCCTTCATTGGTTATTATAAAAGTATGCTCTGAAGGTAGCCTGTAACCCCTAGAGCAGGGGTTCCCAAACTGGGGGGGGCGTGGAGAAAGTCCAGGGGGGGCGTGACACCCAAATGAAATAAATAAAAAAATTACAAAAATAATTTCCTCAGATCTTTGAAATTCTAAGTTTCCATAATTGTTATTGTAAAGTTTCAATAAAGTTGTGTGGTGTGTGTACCGATACCTCCGTTTGGCCTTGGCGTGAGTGCTAGTGTTCCCCCATTGCATCTTCAATCCAATGCAGTTTGTTCAGTGCTTGCGTTGTAACTAGTCCGTTCTGGTACAGTACTTTCCGTGAATTATCAGTCAGTGTGTTTGCTGTATTGTGGGTGTTCTATAATTGCTGCGACGTTTGAATTGGAGTAATTGTTTTTGTGTTGTGCGAGTTCTGTGTGAAGCAAAGAAACGCAAGTATATTGACGATTATATTCAATATGGGTTTGTTTCCTTGCTTAAAGATAATGTTGATCACCCTCAGTGCGTTATTTGCTAAGAAGTATTAAGCAATGACGCGGTGAAGCCTAATCGTCTTCTGAGACATTTGTCAACCAAACATGCCTCTTTAAAGGACAAACCTAAAGAGTTTTTTGCTGCAAAATCTCAGAATTTAAAGCGCATGAAGTTAGATAGCACTGGATCTGCTGCTCAGTCATCTCTAAAAGTGCTTGAAGCTTCCTATGAATTATCTCTTCTTATTGCTAAGGAAAAGAAAAGTCACACTATTGGTGAAACGCTTGTTAAACCGTGCCTTTTAAAAGCAGCCAATGTTGTCCTTGGAACTGATAGTAGGCAAAAGCTATCGCAAATACCACTTTCAGACAACATCGTAAAACGCCGAATTGATGATATGGCCGAGGACATTAAAAACCCAGCTTGACGAGAGTACAGACATAGCACAATGTTCTTATTTGATTGTATATGTTCGTTACATTGAAAATGAAAGAATGAAGGATGAACTGATGTTTTCTACTGAGCTGTTGACCACTACTAAAGCTGTAGATGTGATGGAAGCAGTATCAGATTTTTTCAAGAAACACGAACTTTCTTGGCAAAAACTTATTGGTGTATGCACAGATGGTGCTCCTTGATTGCTGGGTTCTCATTCAGGCTTTGTGCAGTTGGTCAAAGAGAAAAATGCTGATGCGGTTGGGATTTATAGTTTTATTCACCGCCAAGCCTTGGTAGCAAAAACGCTTTTAAAGTTATGTTACTGTTTTAAAGCTATGTATTAAAGTAGTCAACTACGTTAAGAATAGTGCATTAAATACTCGACTGTTTAAAGTTCTTTGTGAAGATTTAGGAAGTGACCACAAAACGATGCTATTCCATACAGAAGTACGATGGCTATGAAAATATATTGGGAAGACTATTTGAGCTCCGTGACGAAGTTATTACGTTTTTGGCACAGCAGAAACAAAACGAGCTTAGTGCAGACCTCCAAAAACCCAGTAACCAAATGATTTTGGCCTGTTTATCAGAGTTTTTTGATACGTTAAACAACCTAAATTTGAGACTACAAGGTACAGACTCAAATATAGTAACACATCAGGATGCCATCAAGATGTACTTTGAGAAACTACAACTTTGGATACGTAAAGTGTCAATGAGCCCCAGCAACTATTCAAGTTTCAGCAAAGTAGTATCAGTCTCAGAAGAAGCATGTTTTAAGGACGTTTTTGAAGAACCGCTTTTGAAAAACTTGATAATTGACCATTTGAAGAACCTCAAGGAGGAGTTCAGCAGGTACTTTCCTAACTTGTCAGAGGAGTTTTACAAACTATCAACCGACCCGTTCCACTTGGACATACAGTTGCTGCCAGAAGAGTTGCAAGAGGAAGGAATAGAAATAAAAAATGACTCTGCTGCAAGATACGATTTCGAACAAATGAACAAGCCCTCATTTTGGTTAAAGTACTTAAAAGTTTACCTCAGTGTTTCAGAGAAAGCTGTTCGGATGTACTTGCCTTTTTCAACAACATACATGTGCGAAAAAGCGTTTTCAACTCTTGTGGCGATCAAAACCAAGTACCGCAACAAACATGATGTCGAAAGTGACCTAAGCTGTGCTATGTCTGAAACTCATTCAGAAACTTATTCAGAACATACAAGCCCACCCATCTCACTAAATTACATTTTATGTTTTGTTCTTGTAAGTAGGTAGGCCTATTGTTTCACCTTCCTTAAATTGAAAATGTATCTGTGTTACAATGTTAAATTTTGTATCAGTAATTATATTCGTTTTTCATGTAATACTTGTTTTAATTTTCATCATACGTATTCTTATTGAATCTTTCCATTCTGCGTTACCGCATTCAACAGTGAACAAAAAAATCTACCTACTCACCGTATCAAGTAGGCACATACTTGTACGAGTTCATGTACTTGTACAAGTAGGAGTTGGTATGTACGGCACCGTGGAAATAGGGTATTGCAAAATGGAAATCTGATATGTGTAGGGGGGCGTGGGGGTCTCCAAATAACCAGAGGGGGGCGTGGTACAAAAAAGTTTGGGAACCCCTGCCCTAGAGGGTGCATCCCCAGGTGGCGGATAGAGAAAAGCCTCCATCTGTTTTTCGGATGGGTGGTATGAATCAAATAAAATACCTACCTAGGACCAACAGGCTAAAGTCTACTCTTTTTGAGGCTTTGGCAACCCTTCTATGGACGACCTGCAGTCCGGGGCCATGACGATAAATCTTGTATGAGGACTGTCAACTTTTGTCATTAAGTAAAATATATATACAATTTTTAAATGGGTGAGGGTTCAATTTTAATGCTGTTATTCTAAAAATAAACTTTAAGTGTTCTAGCAATACAAAAGCTTACATGACTTATGCAAAAGAATATAATATTTGCTTGACTTTTTTTACACAGCATATGTGTGCCATTTACCACATCTCTTTGGCCATATATGAATATTTATTTATTTTTTCAAATAGAGTCTAAAAATCAAACCTCTATTTTATTATATACAAGAGTTCCTAATATTTTGTGTGTAGAATCAAAATTACGTTCTTTTGTCTACAAAAACTCTTGAACATCTGATTTTTTTGTAAACATTTTTTGTCTTTAAAAATCTTTGAACATGTTTATTTAAGACATTTACCTAAATCCTAAGTAACTAATGCACTTCAATTTTATATTACTTTTATTAATTACTTACTTCTTGGAACAGCCATCTAGAATCAGGAGATGCCGACGACCAGTGTCCGAAACAAACTGCCGCCACCTGTGCCCAGAAATTATCGTTTGTCAGAATCTTATCCATTCAGAATGCCTCTCCAGTTTTTAATTTAAGTTTTTCTCTGTGATGGTTTGGCGCTGTGCAGAGTAGCAATATATGGTGCAAGGTCTCTACTTCAGTGTGACATCTCTGGCACATTGCGCTATCGCTGAGGTTAAATAGCTGGAGATAGGCCTGAGTAACAATGTGGCTGATTCGAGCACATGCTGCGAATAAAGATGTAGATCTAGGGTCATGACGATAAAATGATGGGCTTGTGGGTTCCCTCTGAATGTTAAATAATGATCTTTTAACAGTTAATTTCTGTAATTTTATTATAAAACAATGGGTACAAAATTCTTTTTACAGAAAGTATTGGCATTAAGCTTTATTTTTTAGATGGCAGATGAATGTCTAATAGCACCTCTAGCATTCTTTCAACCAGAGCTCTTAGGTATCACAGGCTTTAAATCGGTTGTCACTCAGAAGCGCTCTACAGGAGATCCACAAGACCCGCATGATGGAGATTACTTGCGGGAAACAAGTGTAAGTGTTTAGTGAAAGAACAAGAGTAGTTGAATGGGTTTCATCTTTATAATGTTAGTGAAACACTTGCAAAATACATTTACCTTGTAGTAACAAAATGTTTAGTTTAAAGAAAATAAAATCTTCATCACTGCACCAGAACTAATAGAATATTTCAAACTAAAATTGTTGGAGTTAGTTGAAAAGCTTTATAATGTTTGTGAAACACTTGCAAAATACATTTACCTTGTAGTAACAAAATGTTTAGTTTAAAGAAAATAAAATCTTCATCACTGCACCAGAACTAATAGAATATTT
Organism: Prosapia bicincta; assembly: GCA_036971475.1. NCBI lineage: Eukaryota > Metazoa > Arthropoda > Insecta > Hemiptera > Cercopidae > Prosapia > Prosapia bicincta. The sequence goes on from JBAIZL010000403.1 coordinate 342,973, forward strand.
CAAACTAAAATTGTTGGAGTTAGTTGAAAAGCTTTATAATGTTTGTGAAACACTTGCAAAATACATTTACCTTGTAGTAACAAAATGTTTAGTTTAAAGAAAATAAATTCTTCATCACTGCACCAGAACTAATAGAATATTTCAAACTAAAATTGTTGGAGTTAGTTGAAAAGCTTTATAATGTTTGTGAAACACTTGCAAAATACATTTACCTTGTAGTAACAAAATGTTTAGTTTAAAGAAAATAAATTCTTCATCACTGCACCAGAACTAATAGAATATTTCAAACTAAAATTGTTGGAGTTAGTTGAAAAGCTTTATAATGTTTGTGAAACACTTGCAAAATACATTTACCTTGTAGTAACAAAATGTTTAGTTTAAAGAAAATAAATTCTTCATCACTGCACCAGAACTAATAGAATATTTCAAACTAAAATTGTTGGAGTTAGTTGAAAAGCTTTATAATGACGAAAAAGCTTAAAATATTTTCAGTTTTTACATGAAAACCTCATTGAAGAGTATCCTTTAACACACAATGAGTATGCCAGGGAGACTTCAGTGGTAGGAATTGAATTTTTTTATCATTAGTTCCAGCACAAGAAAGCAAAATATTTGAAAACATGTTAGGGAATTGAATTGAGTGAGAAATTTCCTTTAAAATAGGGTTTGACTTAGGATTTGAAGATTGGCTACATCAATTATTCGTAGTTAAGAACCTAGTTTTTCTTGTTTGATAATGAACTAAGTAATTATAACAGTGTTTCATTTATTTAAAATGTACTACTTTTTAAATTTAATGTTTACGTACTTAGTTGGGATAGGTACTTTAACACACTGTATAAACAAATTTATTACCATAATATGTATTCTTATTATCTAATAATTAAATGATAGGCTTTTAAAGTTCTATCATACTCCTTCTTGTCTCCCAGTACAATCTTGCTAGATCCTTCAATTGATTGTAGTTCAGATGGCTTCACTTCAAAAGGTTGTCTGCATTGCTTCTTGCCTCTCAGTACAATCTTGCTTGATTCTTCGATTGATCGTAGTTCAGAATGCTTCATTTCAAAGGTTGTCTGCATTCCTTCTAGACTCTCAGTACAATCTTGCTAGATCCATCAATTGATCTTAGATCAGACGGCTTCACTTCGAAACATCTACATTCCTTCTTGACTCTCAGTACAATCTTGCTGGATCCTTCGATTGATCGTAGCTCATACTGCTTCATTTCAAAAGGTTGTCTACATTCCTTCTTGCCTCTCAGTACAATCTTGCTAGATCCTTCAATTGATTGTAGCTCATACTGCTTCATTTCAAAAGGTTGTCTGCATTCCTTCTTGCCTCTTAGTACAATCTTGCTAGATCCTTCGATTGATCATAGCTCATACTGCTTCATTTCAAAAGGTTGTCTGCATTCCTTCTTGTCTCTTAGTACAATCTTGCTAGATCCTTCAATTCATCGTAGATCAGACTGCTTCACTTCAAAACGTCTGCATTCCTTCTTGCCTCTCAGTACAATCTTGCTGGATCCTTCGATTGATCGTAGCTCATACTGCTTCATTTCAAAAGGTTGTCTGCATTCCTTCTTGCCTCTTAGTACAATCTTGCTAGATCCTTCGATTGATCATAGCTCATACTGCTTCATTTCAAAAGGTTGTCTGCATTCCTTCTTGTCTCTTAGTACAATCTTGCTAGATCCTTCAATTCATCGTAGATCAGACGGCTTCACTTCGAAACATCTACATTCCTTCTTGACTCTCAGTACAATCTTGCTGGATCCTTCGATTGATCGTAGCTCATACTGCTTCATTTCAAAAGGTTGTCTGCATTCCTTCTTGCCTCTTAGTACAATCTTGCTGGATCCTTCGATTGATCGTAGCTCATACTGCTTCATTTCAAAAGGTTGTCTGCATTCCTTCTTGCCTCTTAGTACAATCTTGCTAGATCCTTCAATTCATCGTAGATCAGACTGCCTCACTTCAAAACGTCTGCATTCCTTCTTACCTCTCAGTACAATCTTGCTGGATCCTTCGATTGATCGTAGCTCATACTGCTTCATTTCAAAAGGTTGTCTGCATTCCTTCTTGCCTCTCAGTACAATCTTGCTAGATCCTTCAATTCATCGTAGATCAGACTGCCTCACTTCAAAACGTCTGCATTCCTTCTTGGCTCACAGTACAATCTTGCTGGATCCTTCGATTGATCGTAGCTCATACTGCTTCACTTCAAAAGGTTGTCTGCATTCCTTCTTGCCTCTCAGTACAATCTTGCTAGATCCTTCAATTGATCGTAGATCAGACTGCTTCACTTCAAAACGTCTGCATTCCTTCTTACCTCTCAGTACAATCTTGCTGGATCCTTCGATTGATCATAGCTCATACTGCTTCACTTCAAAAGGTTGTCTGCATTCCTTCTTGCCTCTTAGTACAATCTTGCTAGATCCTTCGATTGATCATAGTTCAGACTGCTACACTTCAAAATGTCTGCATTCCTTCTTGCCTCTCAGTACAATCTTGCGAGATCCTTCAATTGATCGTAGATCAGACTGCTTCACTTCAAATCGTCTGCATTCCTTCTTGCCTCTCAGTAAAATCTTGCTAGATTCTTCAATTGATCGTAGATCAGACTGCTTCACTTCAAAACGTCTGCTTTCCTTCTTGTCTCTTAGTACAATCTTGCTGGATCCTTCGATTGATCATAGCTCATACTGCTTCATTTCAAAAGGTTGTCTGCATTCCTTCTTGCCTCTTAGTACAATCTTGCTAGATCCTTCGATTGATCGTAGCTCATACTGCTTCATTTCAAAAGGTTGTCTGCATTCCTTCTAGACTCTCAGTACAATCTTGCCAGATCCATCAATTGATCGTAGATCAGACGGCTTCACTTCGAAACATCTACATTCCTTCTTGCCTCTCAGTACAATCTTGCTGGATCCTTCGATTGATCATAGCTCATACTGCTTCATTTCAAAAGGTTGTCTGCATTCCTTCTTGCCTCTTAGTACAATCTTGCTGGATCCTTCGATTGATCGTAGCTCATACTGCTTCATTTCAAAAGGTTGTCTGCATTCCTTCTTGCCTCTTAGTACAATCTTGCTGGATCCTTCGATTGATCATAGCTCATACTGCTTCATTTCAAAAGGTTGTCTGCATTCCTTCTTGCCTCTCAGTACAATCTTGCTGGATCCTTCGATTGATTGTAGCTCATACTGCTTCATTTCAAAAGGTTGTCTGCATTCCCTCTTGCCTCTCAGTACAATCTTGCTAGATCCTTCGATTGATCGTAGCTCATACTGCTTCATTTCAAAAGGTTGTCTGCATTCCTTCTTGCCTCTCAGTACAATCTTGCTAGATCCTTCAATTGATCTTAGCTCATACTGCTTCATTTCAAAAGGTTGTCTGCATTCCCTCTTGCCTCTCAGTACAATCTTGCTAGATCCTTCGATTGATCGTAGCTCATACTGCTTCATTTCAAAAGGTTGTCTGCATTCCCTCTTGCCTCTCAGTACAATCTTGCTAGATCCTTCGATTGATCGTAGCTCATACTGCTTCATTTCAAAAGGTTGTCTGCATTCCCTCTTGCCTCTCAGTACAATCTTGCTAGATCCTTCGATTGATCGTAGCTCATACTGCTTCATTTCAAAAGGTTGTCTGCATTCCCTCTTGCCTCTCAGTACAATCTTGCTAGATCCTTCAATTGATCTTAGCTCATACTGCTTCATTTCAAAAGGTTGTCTGCATTCCCTCTTGCCTCTCAGTACAATCTTGCTAGATCCTTCGATTGATCGTAGCTCATACTGCTTCATTTCAAAAGGTTGTCTGCATTCCCTCTTGCCTCTCAGTACAATCTTGCTAGATCCTTCAATTGATCGTAGCTCATACTGCTTCATTTCAAAAGGTTGTCTGCATTCCTTCTTGCCTCTCAGTACAATCTTGCTAGATCCTTCAATTGATCTTAGCTCATACTGCTTCATTTCAAAAGGTTGTCTGCATTCCCTCTTGCCTCTCAGTACAATCTTGCTAGATCCTTCAATTCATCGTAGATCAGACTGCCTCACTTCAAAACGTCTGCATTCCTTCTTACCTCTCAGTACAATCTTGCTGGATCCTTCGATTGATCGTAGCTCATACTGCTTCATTTCAAAAGGTTGTCTGCATTCCTTCTTGCCTCTCAGTACAATCTTGCTAGATCCTTCAATTCATCGTAGATCAGACTGCCTCACTTCAAAACGTCTGCATTCCTTCTTGGCTCACAGTACAATCTTGCTGGATCCTTCGATTGATCGTAGCTCATACTGCTTCACTTCAAAAGGTTGTCTGCATTCCTTCTTGCCTCTCAGTACAATCTTGCTAGATCCTTCAATTGATCGTAGATCAGACTGCTTCACTTCAAAACGTCTGCATTCCTTCTTACCTCTCAGTACAATCTTGCTGGATCCTTCGATTGATCATAGCTCATACTGCTTCACTTCAAAAGGTTGTCTGCATTCCTTCTTGCCTCTTAGTACAATCTTGCTAGATCCTTCGATTGATCATAGTTCAGACTGCTACACTTCAAAATGTCTGCATTCCTTCTTGCCTCTCAGTACAATCTTGCGAGATCCTTCAATTGATCGTAGATCAGACTGCTTCACTTCAAATCGTCTGCATTCCTTCTTGCCTCTCAGTAAAATCTTGCTAGATTCTTCAATTGATCGTAGATCAGACTGCTTCACTTCAAAACGTCTGCATTCCTTCTTGTCTCTTAGTACAATCTTGCTGGATCCTTCGATTGATCATAGCTCATACTGCTTCATTTCAAAAGGTTGTCTGCATTCCTTCTTGCCTCTTAGTACAATCTTGCTAGATCCTTCGATTGATCGTAGCTCATACTGCTTCATTTCAAAAGGTTGTCTGCATTCCTTCTAGACTCTCAGTACAATCTTGCCAGATCCATCAATTGATCGTAGATCAGACGGCTTCACTTCGAAACATCTACATTCCTTCTTGCCTCTCAGTACAATCTTGCTGGATCCTTCGATTGATCATAGCTCATACTGCTTCATTTCAAAAGGTTGTCTGCATTCCTTCTTGCCTCTTAGTACAATCTTGCTGGATCCTTCGATTGATCGTAGCTCATACTGCTTCATTTCAAAAGGTTGTCTGCATTCCTTCTTGCCTCTTAGTACAATCTTGCTGGATCCTTCGATTGATCATAGCTCATACTGCTTCATTTCAAAAGGTTGTCTGCATTCCTTCTTGCCTCTCAGTACAATCTTGCTGGATCCTTCGATTGATTGTAGCTCATACTGCTTCATTTCAAAAGGTTGTCTGCATTCCCTCTTGCCTCTCAGTACAATCTTGCTAGATCCTTCGATTGATCGTAGCTCATACTGCTTCATTTCAAAAGGTTGTCTGCATTCCTTCTTGCCTCTCAGTACAATCTTGCTAGATCCTTCAATTGATCTTAGCTCATACTGCTTCATTTCAAAAGGTTGTCTGCATTCCCTCTTGCCTCTCAGTACAATCTTGCTAGATCCTTCGATTGATCGTAGCTCATACTGCTTCATTTCAAAAGGTTGTCTGCATTCCCTCTTGCCTCTCAGTACAATCTTGCTAGATCCTTCGATTGATCGTAGCTCATACTGCTTCATTTCAAAAGGTTGTCTGCATTCCCTCTTGCCTCTCAGTACAATCTTGCTAGATCCTTCGATTGATCGTAGCTCATACTGCTTCATTTCAAAAGGTTGTCTGCATTCCCTCTTGCCTCTCAGTACAATCTTGCTAGATCCTTCAATTGATCTTAGCTCATACTGCTTCATTTCAAAAGGTTGTCTGCATTCCCTCTTGCATCTCAGTACAATCTTGCTAGATCCTTCGATTGATCGTAGCTCATACTGCTTCATTTCAAAAGGTTGTCTGCATTCCCTCTTGCCTCTCAGTACAATCTTGCTAGATCCTTCAATTGATCGTAGCTCATACTGCTTCATTTCAAAAGGTTGTCTGCATTCCTTCTTGCCTCTCAGTACAATCTTGCTAGATCCTTCAATTGATCTTAGCTCATACTGCTTCATTTCAAAAGGTTGTCTGCATTCCCTCTTGCCTCTCAGTACAATCTTGCTAGATCCTTCAATTGATCTTAGCTCATACTGCTTCATTTCAAAAGGTTGTCTGCATTCCCTCTTGCCTCTCAGTACAATCTTGCTAGATCCTTCGATTGATCGTAGCTCATACTGCTTCATTTCAAAAGGTTGTCTGCATTCCCTCTTGCCTCTCAGTACAATCTTGCTGGATCCTTCGATTGATCGTAGCTCATACTGCTTCATTTCAAAAGGTTGTCTGCATTCCCTCTTGCCTCTCAGTACAATCTTGCTAGATCCTTCGATTGATCGTAGCTCATACTGCTTCACTTCAAAACGTCTGCATTCCTTCTTGCCTCTTAGTACAATCTTGCTGGATCCTTCGATTGATCGTAGCTCATACTGCTTCACTTCAAAACGTCTGCATTCCCTCTTGCCTCTCAGTACAATCTTGCTAGATCCTTCGATTGATCGTAGATCAGACTGCTTCACTTCAAAACGTCTGCATTCCTTCTTGCCTCTTAGTACAATCTTGCTGGATCCTTCGATTGATCATAGCTCATACTGCTTCATTTCAAAAGGTTGTCTGCATTCCTTCTTGCCTCTTAGTACAATCTTGCTGGATCCTTCGATTGATCGTAGCTCATACTGCTTCATTTCAAAAGGTTGTCTGCATTCCTTCTTGCCTCTTAGTACAATCTTGCTGGATCCTTCGATTGATCGTAGCTCATACTGCTTCATTTCAAAAGGTTGTCTGCATTCCTTCTTGCCTCTTAGTACAATCTTGCTGGATCCTTCGATTGATCGTAGCTCATACTGCTTCATTTCAAAAGGTTGTCTGCATTCCTTCTTGCCTCTTAGTACAATCTTGCTGGATCCTTCGATTGATCATAGCTCATACTGCTTCATTTCAAAAGGTTGTCTGCATTCCTTCTTGCCTCTCAGTACAATCTTGCTGGATCCTTCGATTGATTGTAGCTCATACTGCTTCATTTCAAAAGGTTGTCTGCATTCCTTCTTGCCTCTCAGTACAATCTTGCTAGATCCTTCAATTGATTGTAGCTCATACTGCTTCATTTCAAAAGGTTGTCTGCATTCCTTCTTGCCTCTTAGTACAATCTTGCTGGATCCTTCGATTGATCATAGCTCATACTGCTTCATTTCAAAAGGTTGTCTGCATTCCTTCTTGCCTCTCAGTACAATCTTGCTAGATCCTTCAATTGATTGTAGCTCATACTGCTTCATTTCAAAAGGTTGTCTGCATTCCTTCTTGCCTCTCAGTACAATCTTGCTAGATCCTTCAATTGATTGTAGCTCATACTGCTTCATTTCAAAAGGTTGTCTGCATTCCTTCTTGCCTCTCAGTACAATCTTGCTAGATCCTTCGATTGATTGTAGCTCATACTGCTTCATTTCAAAAGGTTGTCTGCATTCCTTCTTGCCTCTCAGTACAATCTTGCTAGATCCTTCAATTGATTGTAGCTCATACTGCTTCATTTCAAAAGGTTGTCTGCATTCCTTCTTGCCTCTTAGTACAATCTTGCTGGATCCTTCGATTGATCATAGCTCATACTGCTTCATTTCAAAAGGTTGTCTGCATTCCTTCTTGCCTCTTAGTACAATCTTGCTGGATCCTTCGATTGATCGTAGCTCATACTGCTTCATTTCAAAAGGTTGTCTGCATTCCTTCTTGTCTCTTAGTACAATCTTGCTAGATCCTTCAATTGATTGTAGCTCATACTGCTTCATTTCAAAAGGTTGTCTGCATTCCTTCTTGCCTCTTAGTACAATCTTGCTGGATCCTTCGATTGATCGTAGCTCATACTGCTTCATTTCAAAAGGTTGTCTGCATTCCTTCTTGTCTCTTAGTACAATCTTGCTGGATCCTTCGATTGATCGTAGCTCATACTGCTTCATTTCAAAAGGTTGTCTGCATTCCTTCTTGTCTCTTAGTACAATCTTGCTGGATCCTTCGATTGATCGTAGCTCATACTGCTTCATTTCAAAAGGTTGTCTGCATTCCCTCTTGCCTCTCAGTACAATCTTGCTAGATCCTTCGATTGATCGTAGCTCATACTGCTTCATTTCAAAAGGTTGTCTGCATTCCCTCTTGCCTCTTAGTACAATCTTGCTGGATCCTTCGATTGATCGTAGCTCATACTGCTTCATTTCAAAAGGTTGTCTGCATTCCCTCTTGCCTCTTAGTACAATCTTGCTGGATCCTTCGATTGATCGTAGCTCATACTGCTTCATTTCAAAAGGTTGTCTGCATTCCTTCTTGCCTCTTAGTACAATCTTGCTAGATCCTTCGATTGATCGTAGCTCATACTGCTTCATTTCAAAAGGTTGTCTGCATTCCTTCTTGCCTCTTAGTACAATCTTGCTGGATCCTTCGATTGATCGTAGCTCATACTGCTTCATTTCAAAAGGTTGTCTGCATTCCCTCTTGCCTCTCAGTACAATCTTGCTAGATCCTTCGATTGATCGTAGTTCAGACTGCTACACTTCAAAAGGTTGTTTGCATTCCTTCTTGTCTCTCAGTACAATCTTGCTAGATCCTTCAATTGATCGTAGATCAGACTGCTTCACTTCAAAACGTCTGCATTCCTTCTTACCTCTCAGTACAATCTTGCTGGATCTTTCGATTGATCATAGCTCATACTGCTTCACTTCAAAACGTCTGCATTCCTCCTTACCTCTCAGTACAATCTTGCGAGATCCTTCAATTGATCGTAGATCAGACTGCTTCACTTCAAATCGTCTGCATTCCTCCTTACCTCTCAGTACAATCTTGCGAGATCCTTCAATTGATCGTAGATCAGACTGCTTCACTTCAAATCGTCTGCATTCCTTCTTGCCTCTCAGTAAAATCTTGCTAGATCCTTCAATTGATCGTAGATCAGACTGCTTCACTGCAAAAGGTTGTCTGCATTCCCTCTTGCCTCTCAGTACAATCTTGCTAGATCCTTCGATTGATTGTAGTTCAGACTGCTACACTTCAAAAGGTTGTTTGCATTCCTTCTTACCTCACAGTACAATCTTGCTAGATCCTTCAATTGATCGTAGATCAGACTGCTTCACTTCAAAACGTCTGCATTCCTTCTTGCCTCTCAGTACAATCTTGCTAGATCCTTCAATTGATCGTAGATTAGACTGCTTCACTTCAAAATGTCTGCATTCCTTCTTGCCTCTCAGTACAATCTTGCTAGATCCTTCAATTGATTGTAGATCAGACTGCTTCACTTCAAAACGTCTGCATTCCTTCTTGCCTCTTAGTACAATCTTGCTGGATCCTTCGATTGATCGTAGCTCATACTGCTTCATTTCAAAAGGTTGTCTGCATTCCTTCTTGCCTCTTAGTACAATCTTGCTGGATCCTTCGATTGATCGTAGCTCATACTGCTTCATTTCAAAAGGTTGTCTGCATTCCTTCTTGCCTCTTAGTACAATCTTGCTAGATCCTTCGATTGATCGTAGTTCAGATTGCTACACTTCAAAAGGTTGTTTGCATTCCTTCTTGCCTCTCAGTACAATCTTGCTAGATCCTTCGATTGATCGTAGTTCAGATTGCTACACTTCAAAAGGTTGTCTGCATTCCCTCTTGCCTCTCAGTACAATCTTGCTAGATCCTTCGATTGATCGTAGTTCAGATTGCTACACTTCAAAAGGTTGTTTGCATTCCTTCTTGCCTCTTAGTACAATCTTGCTGGATCCTTCGATTGATCGTAGCTCATACTGCTTCATTTCAAAAGGTTGTCTGCATTCCTTCTTGCCTCTTAGTACAATCTTGCTGGATCCTTCGATTGATCGTAGCTCATACTGCTTCATTTCAAAAGGTTGTCTGCATTCCCTCTTGCCTCTCAGTACAATCTTGCTAGATCCTTCGATTGATCGTAGTTCAGATTGCTACACTTCAAAAGGTTGTTTGCATTCCTTCTTGCCTCTTAGTACAATCTTGCTGGATCCTTCGATTGATCGTAGCTCATACTGCTTCATTTCAAAAGGTTGTCTGCATTCCTTCTTGCCTCTTAGTACAATCTTGCTGGATCCTTCGATTGATCGTAGCTCATACTGCTTCATTTCAAAAGGTTGTCTGCATTCCTTCTTGCCTCTTAGTACAATCTTGCTGGATCCTTCGATTGATCGTAGCTCATACTGCTTCATTTCAAAAGGTTGTCTGCATTCCTTCTTGCCTCTTAGTACAATCTTGCTGGATCCTTCGATTGATCGTAGCTCATACTGCTTCATTTCAAAAGGTTGTCTGCATTCCTTCTTGCCTCTCAGTACAATCTTGCTAGATCCTTCGATTGATCGTAGTTCAGATTGCTACACTTCAACAGGTTGTTTGCATTCCTTCTTGCCTCTTAGTACAATCTTGCTGGATCCTTCGATTGATCGTAGCTCATACTGCTTCATTTCAAAAGGTTGTTTGCATTCCCTCTTGCCTCTCAGTACAATCTTGCTAGATCCTTCGATTGATCGTAGCTCATACTGCTTCATTTCAAAAGGTTGTCTGCATTCCTTCTTGTCTCTCAGTACAATCTTGCTAGATCCTTCGATTGATCGTAGCTCATACTGCTTCATTTCAAAAGGTTGTCTGCATTCCCTCTTGCCTCTCAGTACAATCTTGCTGGATCCTTCGATTGATCGTAGCTCATACTGCTTCATTTCAAAAGGTTGTCTGCATTCCCTCTTGCCTCTCAGTACAATCTTGCTGGATCCTTCGATTGATCGTAGCTCATACTGCTTCATTTCAAAAGGTTGTCTGCATTCCCTCTTGCCTCTCAGTACAATCTTGCTGGATCCTTCGATTGATCGTAGCTCATACTGCTTCATTTCAAAAGGTTGTCTGCATTCCTTCTTGCCTCTTAGTACAATCTTGCTGGATCCTTCGATTGATCGTAGCTCATACTGCTTCATTTCAAAAGGTTGTCTGCATTCCTTCTTGCCTCTTAGTACAATCTTGCTGGATCCTTCGATTGATCGTAGCTCATACTGCTTCATTTCAAAAGGTTGTCTGCATTCCCTCTTGCCTCTCAGTACAATCTTGCTGGATCCTTCGATTGATCGTAGCTCATACTGCTTCATTTCAAAAGGTTGTCTGCATTCCTTCTTGCCTCTTAGTACAATCTTGCTGGATCCTTCGATTGATCGTAGCTCATACTGCTTCATTTCAAAAGGTTGTCTGCATTCCTTCTTGCCTCTTAGTACAATCTTGCTAGATCCTTCGATTGATCGTAGATCAGACTGCTTCACTTCAAAACGTCTGCATTCCCTCTTGCCTCTCAGTACAATCTTGCTGGATCCTTCGATTGATCGTAGCTCATACTGCTTCATTTCAAAAGGTTGTCTGCATTCCCTCTTGCCTCTCAGTACAATCTTGCTAGATCCTTCGATTGATCGTAGTTCAGATTGCTACACTTCAAAAGGTTGTTTGCATTCCTTCTTGCCTCTTAGTACAATCTTGCTGGATCCTTCGATTGATCGTAGCTCATACTGCTTCATTTCAAAAGGTTGTCTGCATTCCTTCTTGCCTCTTAGTACAATCTTGCTGGATCCTTCGATTGATCGTAGCTCATACTGCTTCATTTCAAAAGGTTGTCTGCATTCCTTCTTGCCTCTTAGTACAATCTTGCTGGATCCTTCGATTGATCGTAGCTCATACTGCTTCATTTCAAAAGGTTGTCTGCATTCCCTCTTGCCTCTCAGTACAATCTTGCTAGATCCTTCGATTGATCGTAGTTCAGATTGCTACACTTCAAAAGGTTGTATGCATTCCTTCTTGCCTCTCAGTACAATCTTGCTAGATCCTTCGATTGATCGTAGTTCAGATTGCTACACTTCAAAAGGTTGTTTGCATTCCTTCTTGCCTCTTAGTACAATCTTGCTGGATCCTTCGATTGATCGTAGCTCATACTGCTTCATTTCAAAAGGTTGTCTGCATTCCCTCTTGCCTCTCAGTACAATCTTGCTAGATCCTTCGATTGATCGTAGTTCAGATTGCTACACTTCAAAAGGTTGTTTGCATTCCTTCTTGCCTCTCAGTACAATCTTGCTAGATCCTTCGATTGATCGTAGTTCAGATTGCTACACTTCAAAAGGTTGTTTGCATTCCTTCTTGCCTCTTAGTACAATCTTGCTGGATCCTTCGATTGATCATAGCTCATACTGCTTCACTTCAAAACGTCTGCATTCCCTCTTGCCTCTCAGTACAATCTTGCTAGATCCTTCGATTGATCGTAGTTCAGATTGCTACACTTCAAAAGGTTGTTTGCATTCCTTCTTGCCTCTTAGTACAATCTTGCTGGATCCTTCGATTGATCGTAGCTCATACTGCTTCATTTCAAAAGGTTGTCTGCATTCCTTCTTGCCTCTTAGTACAATCTTGCTGGATCCTTCGATTGATCGTAGCTCATACTGCTTCATTTCAAAAGGTTGTCTGCATTCCTTCTTGCCTCTTAGTACAATCTTGCTGGATCCTTCGATTGATCGTAGCTCATACTGCTTCATTTCAAAAGGTTGTCTGCATTCCTTCTTGCCTCTTAGTACAATCTTGCTGGATCCTTCGATTGATCGTAGCTCACACTGCTTCATTTCAAAAGGTTGTCTGCATTCCTTCTTGCCTCTCAGTACAATCTTGCTAGATCCTTCGATTGATCGTAGTTCAGATTGCTACACTTCAACAGGTTGTTTGCATTCCTTCTTGCCTCTTAGTACAATCTTGCTGGATCCTTCGATTGATCGTAGCTCATACTGCTTCATTTCAAAAGGTTGTCTGCATTCCTTCTTGCCTCTTAGTACAATCTTGCTGGATCCTTCGATTGATCGTAGCTCATACTGCTTCATTTCAAAAGGTTGTCTGCATTCCCTCTTGCCTCTCAGTACAATCTTGCTGGATCCTTCGATTGATCGTAGCTCATACTGCTTCATTTCAAAAGGTTGTCTGCATTCCCTCTTGCCTCTCAGTACAATCTTGCTAGATCCTTCGATTGATCGTAGTTCAGATTGCTACACTTCAAAAGGTTGTTTGCATTCCTTCTTGCCTCTTAGTACAATCTTGCTGGATCCTTCGATTGATCGTAGCTCATACTGCTTCATTTCAAAAGGTTGTCTGCATTCCTTCTTGCCTCTTAGTACAATCTTGCTGGATCCTTCGATTGATCGTAGCTCATACTGCTTCATTTCAAAAGGTTGTCTGCATTCCCTCTTGCCTCTCAGTACAATCTTGCTAGATCCTTCGATTGATCGTAGTTCAGATTGCTAAACTTCAAAAGGTTGTTTGCATTCCTTCTTGCCTCTCAGTACAATCTTGCTAGATCCTTCGATTGATCGTAGTTCAGATTGCTACACTTCAAAAGGTTGTTTGCATTCCTTCTTGCCTCTTAGTACAATCTTGCTGGATCCTTCGATTGATCATAGCTCATACTGCTTCATTTCAAAAGGTTGTCTGCATTCCTTCTTGCCTCTCAGTACAATCTTGCTAGATCCTTCGATTGATCGTAGCTCATACTGCTTCATTTCAAAAGGTTGTCTGCATTCCTTCTTGCCTCTCAGTACAATCTTGCTAGATCCTTCGATTGATCATAGCTCATACTGCTTCATTTCAAAAGGTTGTCTGCATTCCTTCTTGCCTCTCAGTACAATCTTGCTAGATCCTTCGATTGATCATAGCTCATACTGCTTCATTTCAAAAGGTTGTCTGCATTCCTTCTTGCCTCTCAGTACAATCTTGCTAGATCCTTCAATTGATCGTAGTTCAGACTGCTTCACTTCAAAACGTCTGCATTCCTTCTTACCTCTCAGTACAATCTTGCTAGATCCTTCAATTGATCGTAGATCAGACTGCTTCACTTCAAAACGTCTGCATTCCTTCTTACCTCTCAGTACAATCTTGCTAGATCCTTCGATTGATCGTAGTTCAGACTGCTACACTTCAAAATGTCTGCATTCCTTCTTGCCTCTCAGTACAATCTTGCTAGATCCTTCAATTGATCATAGATCAGACTGCTTCACTTCAAAAGGTTGTCTGCATTCCCTCTTGCCTCTCAGTACAATCTTGCTAGATCCTTCGATTGATCGTAGTTCAGACTGCTACACTTCAAAAGGTTGTTTGCATTCCTTCTTGTCTCTCGGTACAATCTTGCTAGATCCTTCAATTGATCGTAGATCAGACTGCTTCACTTCAAAACGTCTGCATTCCTTCTTGCCTCTCAGTACAATCTTGCTAGATCCTTCAATTGATCGTAGTTCAGACTGCTACACTTCAAAATGTCTGCATTCCTTCTTGCCTCTCAGTACAATCTTGCTAGATCCTTCAATTGATCATAGATCAGACTGCTTCACTTCAAAAGGTTGTCTGCATTCCCTCTTGCCTCTCAGTACAATCTTGCTAGATCCTTCGATTGATCGTAGTTCAGACTGCTACACTTCAAAAGGTTGTTTGCATTCCTTCTTGTCTCTCGGTACAATCTTGCTAGATCCTTCAATTGATCGTAGATCAGACTGCTTCACTTCAAAACGTCTGCATTCCTTCTTGCCTCTCGGTACAATCTTGCTAGATCCTTCAATTGATCGTAGATCAGACTGCTTCACTTCAAAACGTCTGCATTCCTTCTTGCCTCTCAGTACAATCTTGCTAGATCCTTCAATTGATCGTAGATCAGACTGCTTCACTTCAAAACGTCTGCATTCCTTCTTGTCTCTCGGTACAATCTTGCTAGATCCTTCAATTGATCGTAGATCAGACTGCTTCACTTCAAAACGTCTGCATTCCTTCTTGCCTCTCAGTACAATCTTGCTAGATCCTTCAATTGATTGTAGATCAGACTGCTTCACTTCAAAACGTCTGCATTCCTTCTTGCCTCTTAGTACAATCTTGCTGGATCCTTCGATTGATTGTAGCTCATACTGCTTCATTTCAAAAGGTTGTCTGCATTCCTTCTTGCCTCTCAGTACAATCTTACTAGATCCTTCAATTGATCGTAGCTCATACTGCTTCATTTCAAAAGGTTGTCTGCATTCCCTCTTGCCTCTCAGTACAATCTTGCTAGATCCTTCAATTGATTGTAGCTCATACTGCTTCATTTCAAAAGGTTGTCTGCATTCCTTCTTGCCTCTCAGTACAATCTTGCTAGATCCTTCAATTGATCGTAGATCAGACGGCTTCACTTCGAAACATCTACATTCCTTCTTGCCTCTCAGTACAATCTTGCTGGATCCTTCGATTGATCGTAGTTCAGATTGCTACACTTCAAAAGGTTGTCTGCATTCCTTCTTGCCTCTCAGTACAATCTTGCTAGATCCTTCAATTGATCGTAGATCAGACGGCTTCACTTCGAAACATCTACATTCCTTCTTGCCTCTCAGTACAATCTTGCTAGATCCTTCGATTGATCGTAGTTCAGATTGCTACACTTCAAAAGGTTGTTTGCATTCTTTCTTGCCTCTCAGTACAATCTTGCTAGATCCTTCAATTGATCGTAGATCAGACAGCTTCACTTCAAAACGTCTGCATTCCTTCTTGCCTCTCAGTACAATCCTGCTAGATCCTTCAATTGGTCGTAGATCAGACAGCTTCACTTCAAAACGTCTGCATTCCTTCTTGCCTCTCAGTACAATCTTGCTAGATCCTTCGATTGATCGTAGTTCAGATTGCTACACTTCAAAAGGTTGTTTGCATTCTTTCTTGCCTCTCAGTACAATCTTGCTAGATCCTTCAATTGGTCGTAGATCAGACAGCTTCACTTCAAAACGTCTGCATTCCTTCTTGCCTCTCAGTACAATCTTGCTAGATCCTTCAATTGATTGTAGCTCATACTGCTTCATTTCAAAAGGTTGTCTGCATTCCTTCTTGCCTCTTAGTACAATCTTGCTGGATCCTTCGATTGATCGTAGCTCATACTGCTTCATTTCAAAAGGTTGTCTACATTCCTTCTTGCCTCTCAGTACAATCTTGCTAGATCCTTCAATTGATTGTAGCTCATACTGCTTCATTTCAAAAGGTTGTCTGCATTCCTTCTTGTCTCTCAGTACAATCTTGCTAGATCCTTCAATTGATTGTAGCTCATACTGCTTCATTTCAAAAGGTTGTCTGCATTCCTTCTTGCCTCTCAGTACAATCTTGCTAGATCCTTCAATTGATCGTAGATCAGACGGCTTCACTTCGAAACATCTACATTCCTTCTTGCCTCTCAGTACAATCTTGCTGGATCCTTCGATTGATCGTAGTTCAGATTGCTACACTTCAAAAGGTTGTTTGCATTCTTTCTTGCCTCTCAGTACAATCTTGCTAGATCCTTCAATTGGTCGTAGATCAGACAGCTTCACTTCAAAACGTCTGCATTCCTTCTTGCCTCTCAGTACAATCTTGCTAGATCCTTCAATTGATTGTAGCTCATACTGCTTCATTTCAAAAGGTTGTCTGCATTCCTTCTTGTCTCTCAGTACAATCTTGCTAGATCCTTCAATTGATTGTAGCTCATACTGCTTCATTTCAAAAGGTTGTCTGCATTCCTTCTTGCCTCTCAGTACAATCTTGCTAGATCCTTCAATTGATCGTAGATCAGACGGCTTCACTTCGAAACATCTACATTCCTTCTTGCCTCTCAGTACAATCTTGCTGGATCCTTCGATTGATCGTAGTTCAGATTGCTACACTTCAAAAGGTTGTTTGCATTCTTTCTTGCCTCTCAGTACAATCTTGCTAGATCCTTCGATTGATCGTAGTTCAGATTGCTACACTTCAAAAGGTTGTTTGCATTCTTTCTTGCCTCTCAGTACAATCTTGCTAGATCCTTCAATTGATCGTAGATCAGACAGCTTCACTTCAAAACGTCTGCATTCCTTCTTGCCTCTCAGTACAATCCTGCTAGATCCTTCAATTGGTCGTAGATCAGACAGCTTCACTTCAAAACGTCTGCATTCCTTCTTGCCTCTCAGTACAATCTTGCTAGATCCTTCGATTGATCGTAGTTCAGATTGCTACACTTCAAAAGGTTGTTTGCATTCTTTCTTGCTTCTCAGTACAATCTTGCTGGATCCTTCGATTGATCGTAGCTCATACTGCTTCATTTCAAAAGGTTGTCTGCATTCCCTCTTGCCTCTCAGTACAATCTTGCTAGATCCTTCGATTGATCGTAGTTCAGATTGCTACACTTCAAAAGGTTGTTTGCATTCTTTCTTGCCTCTCAGTACAATCTTGCTAGATCCTTCAATTGATCGTAGATCAGACTGCTTCACTTCAAAACGTCTGCATTCCTTCTTGCCTCTCAGTACAATCTTGCTGGATCCTTCGATTGATCGTAGATCAGACTGCTTCACTTCAAAACGTCTGCATTCCTTCTTGCCTCTCAGTACAATCTTGCTAGATCCTTCAATTGATCGTAGATCAGACTGCTTCACTTCAAAACGTCTGCATTCCTTCTTGCCTCTCAGTACAATCTTGCTGGATCCTTCGATTGATCGTAGCTCATACTGCTTCATTTCAAAAGGTTGTCTGCATTCCCTCTTGCCTCTCAGTACAATCTTGCTAGATCCTTCGATTGATCGTAGTTCAGATTGCTACACTTCAAAAGGTTGTTTGCATTCCTTCTTGCCTCTCAGTACAATCTTGCTAGATCCTTCGATTGATCGTAGTTCAGATTGCTACACTTCAAAAGGTTGTTTGCATTCTTTCTTGCCTCTCAGTACAATCTTGCTAGATCCTTCAATTGATCGTAGATCAGACTGCTTCACTTCAAAACGTCTGCATTCCTTCTTGCCTCTCAGTACAATCTTGCTGGATCCTTCGATTGATCGTAGATCAGACTGCTTCACTTCAAAACGTCTGCATTCCTTCTTGCCTCTCAGTACAATCTTGCTGGATCCTTCGATTGATCGTAGCTCATACTGCTTCATTTCAAAAGGTTGTCTGCATTCCCTCTTGCCTCTCAGTACAATCTTGCTAGATCCTTCGATTGATCGTAGTTCAGATTGCTACACTTCAAAAGGTTGTTTGCATTCCTTCTTGCCTCTCAGTACAATCTTGCTAGATCCTTCAATTGATCGTAGATCAGACTGCTTCACTTCAAAACGTCTGCATTCCTTCTTGCCTCTCAGTACAATCTTGCTAGATCCTTCAATTGATCGTAGATCAGACTGCTTCACTTCAAAACGTCTGCATTCCTTCTTGCCTCTCAGTACAATCTTGCTGGATCCTTCGATTGATCGTAGCTCATACTGCTTCATTTCAAAAGGTTGTCTGCATTCCCTCTTGCCTCTCAGTACAATCTTGCTAGATCCTTCGATTGATCGTAGTTCAGATTGCTACACTTCAAAAGGTTGTTTGCATTCTTTCTTGCCTCTCAGTACAATCTTGCTAGATCCTTCAATTGATCGTAGATCAGACAGCTTCACTTCAAAACGTCTGCATTCCTTCTTGCCTCTCAGTACAATCTTGCTAGATCCTTCGATTGATCGTAGTTCAGATTGCTACACTTCAAAAGGTTGTTTGCATTCTTTCTTGCCTCTCAGTACAATCTTGCTAGATCCTTCAATTGGTCGTAGATCAGACAGCTTCACTTCAAAACGTCTGCATTCCTTCTTGCCTCTCAGTACAATCTTGCTGGATCCTTCGATTGATCGTAGCTCATACTGCTTCATTTCAAAAGGTTGTCTGCATTCCCTCTTGCCTCTCAGTACAATCTTGCTAGATCCTTCGATTGATCGTAGTTCAGATTGCTACACTTCAAAAGGTTGTTTGCATTCTTTCTTGCCTCTCAGTACAATCTTGCTAGATCCTTCAATTGATCGTAGATCAGACTGCTTCACTTCAAAATGTCTGCATTCCTTCTTGCCTCTCAGTACAATCCTGCTAGATCTTTCAATTGATCGTAGATCAGACTGTGAGTAGGCCTGTGGCTATCCTCAATTCCTGCCTAGACAGATAGTTGAGACTCTCATGCAGCCCCAAGGAATGTTTCCTAAGGGTTAGCTTACTGTGTCTTATTCCTTCAGCCCTGACCCAGTGCTCACAGTGTCTTTCAGCCTTCCACCTTCGCACTGCAATCTTGACCATGGATTTGGAAATACCTACCGCCGGCTCCGGTCCAATTAGGGGAGTTGAAGACCCCTCTCTGGCCAGTGCATCTGCAGCTTCATTTCCAAATATTCCCCTATGCCCTGGCACCCAACCTATCTTGATTTGATTGTGCCTTGCCAGGGCTTCTAGGCTATTTAGGCACTCTCTGACTATGGCCGAGGTGACCACATGTCCGTTTAGTGCCTTAATTGCTGCCTGACTATCAGAGAAAACAGCAATCCGGGTCCTGTGTATTTCCCTTCTCGCTATCTCTCCCAGACAGGCATTTATAACATATATTTCGGCCTGAAAGACAGAGGTATGCCTCCCCAAGGAAAAAACTAGTTTTACCCTTGGGTTTTTACAATACACCCCCGCTCCAGTGCAAAGTCCATCTTGGAGCCATCTGTGTACCAGATCTGAGCTCCCGATGTTACTGACCCTGACCATTCCATCATAGTTTGGTGGGCCTGGTCAGGTGCAAACGTCCGAGTAAGGTGGTCACTGCCCATCTCCAAGACAGGTTCTTTGACCACGCACTCGATACTCATATATCCCGAAACATCTGGGAGATTAGCCCAGTTGTTCGAGTATGCAATCTCCATTCTGGGGTTTGGTGCTCGTGGTTGATTGCTTCCCACCTGTTTCACCTCACCCCTCACAACATCCAAGCCCTGGACGTTAACATGCTCAACTCGGTTTTGGCCTCCCCTGCGTTGTGTGCTCAGGATTATTGACCCTCCCGCTGCTCTCGCCTGATCTCTTTGGAGCCGCCTTCTGGCCGCTCCACCCATACACTTTCTCCATAGAGAAACGCTTTCTCCGTAGAGAAAGAGTGCTCAACTCTACAACCATTTCACTGGTTTCTGCAGTCGGCAGCTTGGTAGCCGCCCCCACACCCCCAGCGGTGGTTGCCGTTGACACATCTGCTACAGACTTACGGTTTGCCATCTCATTGGCTCCCGCTGTCTCTGCAGACTCAACATCAATTTGTGTACTTACTTGGTCCATTAGCTTCCCAAGTATGGAGGAAAGAACTGTCAACCAGAGCAGAACCCCCACTGCCCTGGCAAGACAACATACAATGAGGTTTTGTCTGGTTCCTCAAGGGGATCGTGTGCTACTGCATTTTATACCCTGCAGCCATTCATCCATCGGCACGATGCCTTCCACCTTGAAGCACACCCCAAGTTCAGGACATTATTAACTGTTGCTCACGGAGCGAACAGCCTGCTTTACTCTCTTTTGTTTCAACTGTGACGTTAGGGTAGTTTCCCGCCCATACTTCATAGCTGCATTGCCCTTGGTTCACCTGGAAGGTGAGAGTAACATTGTGAGGACTTAATTCCCAACTACCCCAGTCGCCAGTCAGAGCAGTTGTTTCTACCACACCCAACCGGTTGACTGGCGAGGAGGGATAATTCCTCACCTTTGAACCATTGCCTTGGTCCGGGCCTGCTTATTCAGAAACCTTCCGAAATCCTTATTCACAAGTAACCTACATATCTGTAGGCCATTCCACTATCCGCTACCCGTGGACCCGCCCGGTTGCTCAGGCCAGCTATCCGGGTTGTACAATGTAAGAAAAGTAATTCATTTTTGTTACATAGCTGTCAGTTTAACACAGTTCATTATTTGCTTTGTGTTAGGTTCTTGTTTTTTTTTTTTTTTTTTTTTTTTTTTTTATATAAACATTAGTATGTGTAGCTATGTTGTTTCTTTGATAGTTTATTTATTTAACACGTTAGCTGATCGCAACAATAGTGACCTTTTCCTGAAGAATTGCCAAAATATTTAAGGTGATTTTTAAATAATGTGTACTTATTTCTTGTCCTCCTATAATACCTAAGTATAAAGATATGTTTCTTATCATAATATATATAAAAACATCAATTGGCCCGACATAATGTTTTAATAGCATGAACGATACGTAAATAAACTCCGTCGGGCCAATCCGAAATTGTTTTTGAGGTAATTATATTTTCTCATCTGTGCAACACTTTCTTATTATTTTTTGTGTTTTGTATGTAAACAATATACAACAAAACTACAATTTCATGTTATGGTTACCGACCATAATAAGCTGACTGGCGAGGAAAGTGTTTTGGCGCTTATCAAGACGACATGTGAATGTGTCACATTTGATCGATATATGAGTTTATAAAAGTGTAAACGTATTCTTTTTCTGATAAGTAATGCTTCAGATCCAATAAATGTTATACAACGTTCATAACAAGTAAAATTTTTAAAACTTAATAATTTACTTTTTAATTTACTTTCTTCTAAGGATGAGTTTATCTAAATGTACCAATGCTTGTACTTAACTTTAGCCAAATCAGTTTTTTTAAAATTATTTTACAACTAAATTTAATATTTTGTCAATTATTCTGACTTCATTTTTGAGTTTTGTAAAATTTTGAAAACAACAGTAAAAATCAATATATCATTAAAAATTATTTATTTCATTATTAAACTATGTAAATGTAAGCTTCTTTCAATAAACCATTTTTTTTTTTTTTTTGTTAGAATAATCAACTCAACTTCATTAACACGTTCAGCACGGCTAGCATACCGGCTCGCTCTGGGTTCCCTCACGAGGCACAGAGAGCATGTCTGTGCGCTCCCAGCTTATTTTCTTAGAGACAGCGAGCTCACCGGCACGCTCACTCCCAGGCTAATTGAAACTTCTCTAGTGTCTATATGTGTTTGTATAAAGGTTTGATTTTTACGTCAGTGCCTCAGAAGAGTTTGGAGAACATTGTGCCTGAGTTGTTTTTAAATCCGTCCATCCCAAGTTAACTTTTGATGCTTCAAGTGAAACAACGCTTCAGGGAGTTTTATGAACAGATTTAATTTGGTTTAACTTTTATATTTTAATGTTTCTCTTTTAATTTGAACCACTTAACGCGGCAAAATATCCAGTAAAATTAACGATCAAAAAAATTAACTAAGCTTTCTGAACTAACGATAACTGTCCTATTAGAGTGAATGAACCAACTCAAGATGGGAACAGACTGTAAATATGAGTCATTGACAAAATGCTTGGACGCCCGAAAACCTAATCTGTCAACATAAGATTGTAGTAAACAAATGTCAGCTAATCTCGGCTATAAATAGTCTCGGACGTGATATATGTATTATCTATATCTCCGTTTACAATATTGATCTGAGAGCCCCGCGCGGAGCTTGCGGCTAATTTCATGCGTCAACTGCTAAATATTTTATGGTTTTAACATTGCTTAAATAATTCTAAGCTCTTCTTAACCTAATTTAAGACAAATGAATATTAATTAAAAATTAATTTTTGTAATTGGGAAGGCTGCGCCAAAGAGCCCTTTTGGACAAACCGCCACTGTATGGGGGTAAAACCTTTTACAAAAAAAGGTAAAATATAGTTATTTCTTCCCATTTGGCTTAAAATGAATGATAACATATGATTTCATAAAACAGGTGATTTTATGTTATAGGTTATGTGGTAGCAGCTGTTTTTCCTCATAGTGATGTTACTTTATTTACATTAATTGTAATTATTTAATAAAAAGTAACTAAAATAAAATTTCTCTGTGTTGACCCAAGTAGGAATTAACTTTAAAAAATGTTTGTATATATTACTTGTTTGGTATAAAATCAAGTATATTAAAGTATATATTTTATAAAAATCCATTTTATCCCCTTCACTTTACCTTATTGTTTAAGTTAATATGGCAATAATTACAAAAGTTATATATTTATAAATGCCCAGTAAAATGTTGCTAGTACAAATATTTTGACTCAGATAAAGATGTTAAAATTAATTAAAACATTTTTAAGCTAAAACAAGAAGCTAATTAACTTATTAATGTACTGTTGAAAATTTTATCTGGATAGTTTGTAAGATAGACTAGGCTAGTCAGTTATTTAAAAACATTGGGCCTGAGAGGGATTCGTTTACAGCTTCGGCACACAAAAAACTTAAAATCAAGGCTTTTTTATTAAGAAACAAAGAAAATAATCATTCACTCAAAATTCGTATTTTAATTGCAGCGAAGAGGAGCAAAGGAAACTTTAGAGCCTTCAACAGAAGGAGCACTGCCAGGCGAGAGTTGCGGTACAGGAGGAGGGGATGAAGATATCGTTGTGGATGCAATGCTTGAAGGACAAGTAGGGAGTCAAGGCCAAGTAAATGAAATGAAAGAGTTTGTCCTTGGACCTGAACAGCTTTTAGGATTAGACCAAGCTATACTTCAGTCCATCGATAGATGTAGTCAGTATCAAAATAATGTCTCTTTGTATTAGTACATACAAAATGTGTTTATTCATAAAATACCTAATTTATTAGTAATTTTTATAATATAAAAGTTTCAGACTTTACATTTGTATAAGAATATATTTGTTGTCAATTTCCAGTCTGGAGGATTTACTTGTTGCCAAACCTGACTGGTGAGTTGTGAATCAACATCTCACTATAAACTTTGACTATTTTTGATGCAACAGTTTTTATTCTACAAAATTTCTCTCAAATGGCATGGTTTAAGAGCCTTCAACTGCTTAGGCTTTTTGCTTAATGGAGAATTTAAAATAGGTAGTTAGATGTTTTTTGTATTTTATTAAGTGTTTTAGCCTTGTGACTCCAGTTTCAGATTTTCTCATATTTACATGCTTCTTTATCCTAGTTTTTAATTTTAAGAAGTTTGTGCTTTTTAACTATTTATACATTAATCTCTGTACATTTCACTCTTCCAAAGACTTATAGCCTAGTCTACTACAAAAAGAAAGGCATATAGTTTACTTCACTTTCTAAGGTGGTTTCAATCTTTTTGGTGTCAGTCTGTTTTTACAACAGTTGATTTCTATGCAGAATGAGTGTGGAATGAACCAATTGCTCTTCTTCGGGTGTATTAAAGGGCAGAATTCTCTCTTGTTCTTAGTCACACTTGTAGCTCATTGACCATTCCAGTGTTAAATCCATATTACTAAATGATCCTTTGCTTGGGGATTATTTAATTCAGTAACATTAAATTTTGCTATTTTTAATACATTTATATAACTGGCATTCTTGATAGATGGATCAAGATGGATTCTCAAATATAGATAATTTTCACAATCATTTCAACATTTTTATCTTCAGGTTATCCATTTTCCTGAAAAATAATCCTGCATTGTAATATATCTTACAGTGGCATGATATAAGTGTCCAATATCTTTGGTTATTACTTTTTACTGCTTCAAGTTGAGAGGACTTTTACCCTCCTTTCCATAAGTCCTTTGAGATTTTCAAATTTTAATTCTCTAATATTCCAGTATTTCGACTTCTCTGGTCCAAATTTTGTCAATGTCGAAATGTTTCTGGGTGATCTTGCTTTCAGACATTTTCAAAATTTAGTTTTGTTGCATTTGTAATTTTCTTATTATTCCATCTTGTCCCTTTTCAACATTACTATGATTTTTTTCAAATATAATGTTGTTACATTTGTTGATTCCATCTTCGCGTGAGCTACTAGTAATCACTTACAACTTTTTTTAAAAAAATGTTTTAACTTGCCTATAGTAGCACTTACTTTTTTTTTTGTGTGTTGAGGACGGCCGTTTCGGGAGATGTGTCCCTTTGTCAACTCAGACCGTAACTGATCTCAAGGTTTACGTAGGTTAGGGTGGGGGTGGGATATTTTGGTGGTGTGGGTGTATTTTGTGTGTATTAGGAGTTATGATGTCAAAAAGTGCGTGTGAGTTGTAATGTAATTGTGTGGGGCACTTCAAACTACACCCTACACACATACTCAATACACAATTACATTACAACTCACACGCACTTTTTGACATCATAACTCCTAATACACACAAAATACACCCACACCACCAAAATATCCCACCCCCACCCTAACCTACGTAAACCTTGAGATCAGTTACGGTCTGAGTTGACAAAGGGACACATCTCCCGAAACGGCCGTCCTCAACAAGCAAAGTAAGTGCTACTATAGGCAAGTTTAAACATTTTTTTAAAAAAAGTTGTAAATAATGTTTTTATTTTACTTTCACTGCTATATTATGTGAGAAATGATGTTTCTAGGTTCAGATGACCTGAAGCGTAAAATGTATGCTTGTATACTAGTTGTGGGTGGTGGAATGAAGTTTCAAGGGATTAGTACATGGCTCCAGAACAGAATATCTCTACAAATTCCTTACATGCTAAGAACAGGTAATTTGTCTTAATTGATTCTACCTTAGTTTAATGTTTTATTTGAGAAAAATTGACAAACTGGAATAAACCTGACTGTTAAAAATATTATAGTAATTATACTAGGGATGCCTCGTAAGTGAGTTACACTCTTTTCTTAGATCTGTTTGGTAGGAGAGAAATATGTGGGAAAATCTCATGTGCATCCGTCAATCTAGCATGCAGCAAGACTCCAGCCACTATGGAGATTACACTTGTTCTGCCGCCAATTGCGAAGTTCGTGGTGTTATTAACCCTTTGCGTGAGTATTACGTGATTTCTCATAAAGCTGAAATCTCTGCTAGTGCGTATCACGAGAAATCACGTATTTACAATATTTTGTTTATGGAAGTCCTAGTTGTTTGTTTAAAGTCCATTACAATGCGTGACAATGTTTGTTTGGTGTAAATAAACTCCTCTGCTACGTTTATTGTTCTTGGCCACGTGCTACCGATCCACATTCTGTTGTTTTAGCCACCAAGCCCCATTATGTGATCTATGCATGCGCGTGACGGGTATTCTCGGCAGGACGCAGCGTCTGCCAATTGTTGTATTTTGTGTTGGCATAGTGATTGCTATAGTTGTTTACTGATTACGTGAGTGACTTTTGTTTGTACTGTAGGAATAATTTATTGTTTATGATTTGGTGAATAATAAATTTAGTTACTTTAATTTTATTTTAAATGGATTTATTGATATCTTGAATTACCTAGTGTAAAATTATAAAAATAACTAGTTTATAATTTTTTTTCTTCAAATACATCTTTAAGAACTCAGAATTAAATAGAACTTTGAACATTTCGCAAAAAAATTTTTTAATCTAATAGTACGTAATCTGTTACTTACCCTTTATATATGTCCCGTGTGCTAAGGGTTAATTTTTTAACAGCAAAAAATAAAAATGCTACTGAAATTCATTGCGAGTTGTGTTATTTATGGTGAAGACATTGTGTCAAGGCCAATGGATTCTTGCTGGGGCCAATCATTCATTGAAGGGTGACTAACCTTACATGATGTACAACGAAATGTCCTCTCCTCTACTTCCCACACACCGACTGTTGTTGAAGATGTCCTCAGGCCATTGGCTCCAATCGGCGGCTAACACTTTATAAAATCCTTTCTCAACTGTCTCAGAATGTGGAAGTAACCTGTGCATGCCCTTCTGATGATATGCATCTATCAAAACTGACAACCAACAATTTTTTTGGTTTTACGACAACGCTCGCCGACAGTGTCTCATCAGACTCAAGACGTGAAGTTTCAATAGTATTTTTTTGGACATCCACCTTACTCTCTTGACCTTACACTAAGTAATTTCCGCTTGTCTCTGCAGCTGAAGCAACATTGGAGGAGGATGATTTAAAGCAAGATGTTGAAAGGTGGGCTAACCAGTATGGTGTTGGATTGAACAAACGATTTGGTAAACCACAGTACCAAAAATGTATGATTAAGTACACAAATAGATTTTTTAATCTACTTTTCAAAATATATGTTCAAATAAAAATAAAATTCAAAAAAGTTTTGTTTAAAGTTGTCATGTGACATTAAATTCCTTCTATTAGCTCACACTCTCCTTATATATATATATATATATATATATATATATATATATATATATATATATATATGAAGTTAATATATTACTATTGTAAGTAATTTTTCCACCATTAAGTGCAATAATTTTACCTTGAGTGATGAGGCACCTTTCGGTCACTTGACCATTGTCGAATCACTGATGTTTTTCTGTTGTAGATGTTCGGTCCGTGATATTGGTATTTGTTGACGTTACACGCACTTTCTCTTGATCTGTGTGTATGACGTTTTTATATAGTATGTCTTCTGTATATGTTGTTTGTAGATTCATTAAATTGTTGTGTATGTTTTTATAAATGTGGTATTTTTCTAGTGAGTTTAGTTCTATTGGGTTGTTATTTATTTCAAGTATGGTTAGGTTATTTTCGTAATTTGTTATTTTATGTTTATGAGATATTAGGTGTGCTGCAACATTTGATACTTTTGAATTTTTGTTTTTGAATGCTCTATAATGTTCTTCAAATCTTATTTTAAATGTTCTGGTTGTTTTTCCTATGTAAAAAGCGTTACAGTTGTTGCATGTGATTTTGTAAATTCCTGATAGGTTATGTTTTTCTGAATTTGTTTTGTGGTTTGTGTTATTAAGATATTTTATTATTTTGTTGTTTGGTTTATATGTTGGAGTGTAGTATTCTTTGTTGTATATATTTGTTATTTTTTCTATTTTGTTATTGGTGTATTTATATTTTAGGTAGATTTTTTTATTTTCATTATTTTCGTGTTCCGGTTGTAGTGTTGTGTTGAGGTTAGGTTTTTTTGTGAATTTATTGTATATATTTTTTATAATGTGTTTGTTGTATCCATTTTCTATTGCTATTTTTGTAATGTTATCTAATTCTTCATTTAATTTTTGTTTGTTATCCTTTGTGTATTTTATTGCTTTATTTATCATGTTACTGTAAGTGTTAATTTTGTGTGTCCAGGGGTGGTTAGATTTGTAGTGTATTGTGGTGTTGTTGGAAGTAGGTTTCCTGTATACTGTAGTTTCTATTTTATTATCATTTATATTTAAAGTGATGTCGAGAAAGTTGATTGTTCTATTTGTTTCTGTTTCAACGGTGAATTGTATGTTTTCGTTGTATGTATTTAGTTTGTTTAATATTATGATGTGTTTGTTGTGAATGGTAGGTTGGTATATTTCAACATATATATATATATATATATATATATATATATATATGTATATAATGTATATATAAAAAAATATACGAAGTTAATATTTGTACAAATTTTCAATCAGTAATAAAATATATTGTTCATCCAATCAAGTTCAAATAAATCTTTTTTAATTTTTTAACCTGTAGTAGATGACAATTGATGTTAATAAAGTTTTTTAAAATATTTATTCAATAATTAAATATAAAAATTTGAGGAGCCTATCAGGATATGAAGTGTGAATCTTTGTGTTTAGAGTCTAGCTAGTACCTACTACTATACCTAATATTCTTTAAGGAATAATAATTGTATGTGTGTAAATTTTTTCTTGAAAATATTTTAAGGATTTTCACCAAAATTAGTATATAGGGGGTTTGAACCTCAGGAATCCAATAAGCTAAGTCAAAATTTGCTGAAAAATTGTCATCAGTTTTTGAAAAATTATATATATACAGTAATACATCGACTTACGCTACCCCGTCATACGCTATTTTCAAATTACGCGTTTTTAAATCGTGCTGTCCGAGCTACGCAGAAACTGTCCTGTTCTGAAAGAAAATACCTAATAGAACTTTTGTAGTGCATGAAGAGAAAATATTTCCAGGTGTTAAGGCCGCCAAAGACAGATTGACAGTGATGGTTGGCGCAAATACAGCTGGTGACTGTAAGTTGCAACCTCTCATAGTTTATTGGTTGGAAAATCCAAGGGCATTTAAAAATATTTGGAAGTTGAATCAGAAGGCTTGGGTGACAGGTTCCCCTTGTTGAGGATTGGTTTGGTCATCAGTTCATACTTGAAGTAGAACATTATTGTCAGTCTAAACAAATTCCTTTTAAAGTAATTCCTATTAACTGACAATGCCTCTGGCCATCCTCTTACTTTAACGAATTTTGACACACGCGTGAAAGTGATATTTTTGCCACCAAATACAACTAGTTTGCTTAAACCAATGGATCAGAGAGTGAACAAAAATTTAAAGCTTAATACCCAAAAAGATTATTTGCGCATCTGCCTGAAACTGTAAGACAGAACAACGAGATCTCTGTTGAAGATTTTTGGAAACAATTCAATGTCTTAGACGTTATGAAAATCATTGGATGGTCTTGGAATGAAATCACAAAAAACTTTGAATGGTGTTTGGAGAAAGGTGTGTCTACACCTTCCTCAACACAACACTACAATCTGAACACAAAAATAAAAAAATCTGCCTAAAATATAAATACACCAATAACAAAATAGAAAAATTAACAGATATATACAACAAAGAATACTACACTCCAACATACAAACCAAACAACAAAATAATAAAATATCCTAATAACACAAACCACAAAACAAATACAGAAAAACATAACCTATCAGGAATTTTATAAAATTACATGCAACGACTGCAACGCATTTTACGTAGAGAAAACGACCAGATCATTTAAAATAAGATTTGAAGAACATTACAGAGCATTTAAAAATAAAAATACAAAAGTATCAAATGTTGCAGCACACCTAATATCACATAAACATGAAATAACAAATTACAAAAATAACCTAATCATACTTGAAATAAATAATAACCCAATAGAATTAAACTCACTAGAAAAATACCACATTTATAAAAACATACACAACAATTTAATGAACCTACAGACATATACAGAACCAACTTGCTACTACCGGTGATCGCTCAAGGTTCCTGGGTGTATGATTTATGAGGATAGGAGGTTTGGTTAAAGCAGGCTGTTTACTATATAATGGAATAATGTGATGGATTCAAAATCTGTGTGGTTGTTTAAGATATGTTGTTTTTGTGTCATGTGGTGTTTTAAAATTTCATATTTTAGTAGTTGTTTACTATGGTTTAATATGTGGAGATTATTTATATTAGTATGTATGTTGAGTGTTTTGTATATGTTTGTGTAGTTGAATTTTGGATGTTTGCGTTAATATGTTCTTTGAATCTACCGTTAAATGATCTATCGGTTTGTCTAGTGTAGAAGCTGGGGCAGTCGTCTGCTGTTATTTTGTATACACTGGATAGATTGTATTTGTCTGTTGTTGATAGGGTTGTATGAGTTGTCTTAACACGTTCATTGCCAATCACACGGTATCGCATGATGTCAGTTCTTACCGGACGGCCGATCACGCGATATCGCATGGCCGTTGTTATCCAAATTTAAAGTGAATTATTATAGCGGCCACAGCGAAATTGTGCATAACACTTTTATTGACCACTAGGGAAGGGATTGACCTCTTTGTAGTGAGGATGGCCACCAGCCATTTTATTTGTTCTTATCAGCCAGTGAACCCAAAGGTAGCGTTCGGATAAGGTAATATCCTAATAATTTTGTTTAGTTATTCGTTGATTTAGTGTTTTTAAGTTAGGTTTTTATTTATTTGAGTGTTGATTTTGATTTTTTAACTATGAGTGACCAACCAGGACCCTCGAAAAGCCTCAGTTAAATGCTGGATTGTCCAAAAAAACATTTTTTTTTAAGTCAGAGGTGGAACAGTTATTACTAGATTCTGAACCACAAACAACACAGAAGACACGAGGAGACCGAGTCCAACACAAGCTAAATAAAATTGAAAAAGCCAAACCGCGATGTCTCAGCACCGGCGAAATAGTGAATCCAACTTCTAGAAAAGATTGCAAAAATTGCTATAAAATTAAAAAGAGGATAAACACCACAACTGAGTGTAAAAACTGCCCAGGTGCTCCACCTTTATATTTTGACTGTTTATTTGAATTGCATGATTGCAATGCTAAATTTTTTTACATTTTGAAACCATTTTGTAAATTTTGAATGTATAAGTACTTGTACTTGTACTTCTTAGTCCAGGCGTCCAGCTCTAGGTGTAGCCGATAGCCCGATGTCCACTATATATTCGGAACGCCAAACTCCACAGCCCTCTGTTCAGGAGGAAGTCCTGCCACTTCTCCAGTTCAAACCTTATGTGGTCCCTCGCCGGGATGGGGTAAGTGCAATCCCGAAGAATGTGCTCGATGGTTTTGTCTTGCTTCTCATCACAAAGAGCGCACAAAGGTGATTCAGCAAGGTTAAACCGGTATAAATAAGCTTCCGTGACCAGATGTCCCGTCCTGGCTCTTGCCGCAAATGTCGCGACTTGACGTTTGATGTCTCTGTAATTGTCGGCCGACGCAAGTTTGTTTTGCAAATGGAACAGGTGTCGTCCAGTCGCTTCAGCTTCCCACCGGGCAGCCCAGGCGTCTCTAAGTACTTTTTCCCGGCATTTTTACAGTGCAGTAGGGAGTGCTGCTCCTTATTTGTGGGCTTCATTCTAGAAGCTTGTTTTGCTATTGCATCCGCTTCCTCGTTGCCCGGAATGCCGACATGGGCAGGGATCCATTGAAGGCAGACTTCGTTTCCGTCACAATTGATCTTTTTTATCAACCTCCTGATTTCTGCTATACGGAATGAATATGGTCCAGTGGAGGGATGAGCCAGCGACTGTAGAGCTGACTTAGAGTCCGAAAGGATGCATATCTTTGACTTGGCCATCATCCCCAGACAGCCCGACAATGCGGCGTTAATACCGAGCAGCTCTGCATCCATACTTGAGCTGGAGTTCGCTGGGATGAAAAATCTATCTCCATTCGACTCGTTGTAGTACCCTGCTCCAGAAATGCCTAGTTCTTTATCCAGGGATCCATCGGTAAAAATTTTTATGTATCCGTCGTACTGGGTTCGAATCATTTCAAGAGTCTCCGCTTTCAGCACTTCTCTGTGGTCTCCCTTGTTTCCGCCGTGAGGTAGTTGCAGATTTATAATCATTTCAGGCCAGTCATTTGGAGGTTCCTCATAGAACGTGGGGATTTGTTCAGGGGTGGTGTATCCCGGCATCAATTCCATCAGTGAGTTGATTTTGTGGCAGAAAGATTGTTTTACACGGCACTTTGTATTGAGTATAACACGCAGAGGGTAACTTGAGCCTCTAGCAGCTGTAGTTAGAAACTTCGACCATATTTGGCTATCTATAAAGACAGGAATGGGTTCTATATCCAGCTCCGTCTCCATGGCTGCCACAGGAGTCGTTCTTGTACATCCCAAACATAGTCGAATGGTGGCCGCTTGGATCGCTTCGATCTTCTTTAGATTTGCTGCGTTTTTGCAGCAGATCCCCAGACTTCGCAGGCGTACGTTGTTTTAGATCTTATGTAAGTTTGGTAGAACATTCTCAAGGTTGGCGTATCGGCTCCCCAGTTACGACTTGCAACCGCTTTTAGAGCATTGAATCTCGAAGAGCAGCTCTCTGTGACATAGTTCACGTGACTACCCCAGCGAAGTTTAGGGTCCACAACAACTCCCAGTAATTTTGGGTTTTTGTTAAATCTCAGTGCCTTTCCGTTGATAGTTAGCTCGGGGATGAATGTATAAGTACATTACAATCTAGAGTGAGTTTTTAAAATTTTGCCTGATTATAAATGTTAGGTAATTATAGTCATTAAAATTAATACGTTTAAATGGCTTTTATTTATAAACTATGTACCCTTTTTGGCCGAATTATTTATCAAGCGATATCGCGTTTTTTGGCCATATGGGCAAAAATTGCATTATGTATGGCCAATCACGCTATATTGCGTGATGGATATTAGAGATCATAATTCCTAAGTACATAATAATAAAAGTTTGTAAATATTATATTTACTTATTTTGAGCACTATATAACTAAATAAAACACTAAAAAACAATTGGCCACCACACAAAATTCCACTTTCCAGCTTGGCAATGAACGTATTAAAGTGTTTGTTGTTTTGTGTGATATTTGGTAATTGCTTTATTGGTAACTGTATACGCCTTATCTGGATAAATCTGTATTAGTTTCTAAATCTAATAATCTCCAGATAATGGTGTTTAGAGGTATATTGCATACTCTATTATCAAACCCAATATAACAGTAAATACACATATTGTGGTGTCCATCACATGAAAAATTAAAGTGATTCAAATACTATATTATGGTTAAAACGCATAAATGTACTAAATATCTGCTCATAGATCTACATCATTAATGAATTTTTCATGGTGCTTTAATCTGATGGGCAATTTACTATAATAATAAGTTATAATTATAATGATGTTACAGTTTTGCTTCCTATAAAAATAAGTTTTTAACACTTTTTAACAGAACAAATGGACATCATAACGACACCTAAAGAAATGGACCCACAGATGACAGCATGGAAAGGAGCTGCGATACTATCTGGACTAGAATCTGCTCATGAGCTCTGGATTCAGCCTCAAGAATGGGAAAAATACAGTGTCAAAATTTTAAGAGAAAGAGCTCCCTTCATGTGGTGATGTCAAGGTGGTGTACTTGAGCAAGTTATTGTAAATCTGTCTTTAGTTCTTACATTATATAAGGTGCATGTACAACAAAAATTTAATTAATGTAAAACAGTTTATAAATAAATTATTTAATAATTCTATAATTTTACTTCCACACTCTTAACTGAATAAGTGAAAATACTTCAACTATTTTTGTTAAGAGGAAGGAAATAGTCAACTCTTCACAAATAGTTGAAACTGCCATGGATAGTAACAGTTTCGTCACAACAATCGGGCCTACTAGTCTATATATGTATGCTAGTACAGATAATATTGGAGCAGACTTACTTTAAATTTTATAAATTTATACTTTTTTATTTCTAATAATTTTTTAAACAAATATAATTTCTATGCAAACAAACCTTTAAAAAGGTACCGACATAAAAACAAATTTCCTTTGTCAAACGGAGTGAAAGGCGTATGCACACTTTAATCGATTCAAATACAGCTCTTCAGTGAAGGAACATCTCTTCAAACTTGTAAGTTTTAAATTGCAAATAAATTAGTGACTTTAGTTTTAATTAGTGCTTTTAGCAATATTTTCACTATTTTAGAACTTTTATTCACAGCTTCTTTGACAACTCTCATAAATCAAGGCAACTTACAGAGATTTGGCTTTTAAATTTATCTGTATGGTTTTAAAAGAATATAAAGGTAACTTCTTTTTTTGACACAAGGAGTATGTTTGTAACCTTCTGATGATCCTGAGTGTGTTAGCAAAATGTACATCAAGGTTGTTTAAATATTTGTAGCAAGAATTATTGTTAATGTTTTTCTTTTTTTCAACAAAGGATAAATCCGGGATTGGCATTCAACCCTTGGATTTGAAACAAGAAGTTAAATTAATTTTCCTGGAAGACCGCACACTACTGCCTAAGACTTCCCTTATATGAAATGCCAAAAATATGAATACATTTTGCATTCAATTTTTCTATCTTTATTTGAGAAATGTATTTAATAATTATTATTTATTGTATTTAATAATAAAATAGTTTAGGTAAAAAAAAACTTGTACTCAGTGTTTACTGAATAAAAATGTGTTCGACAAAGTCAATTGAAATCAGTTCTTAAAAAGTATCATAGCGCCTAAGAATGTTTTCATTTCAAAAATTGGATTAAAAATACGTAACTAACTAATTATGATATAACATATTATTATCGTTATATTGGATTATTAGTATTAAGATTTGTCAAAATTTAAATAAATATATATATTTATTAACTTAAGAAAACTACTGTATTTAATAATAACCTTTTTCCTTAACAATGTTCAATAAATAACGTGACATAATCTACAAAATAAAACAGTTGTTTAACAACAAAACGTATAACATAAAATCAGCTGATATATGAAATCATGTTATAATTTAATTCACTTTGAGATTATTCATAGCATAACCTGATGGAAATTATACTGACACGAAAAATTTATGTTTATCTTATACATATCTAATACGTTTTTTAGGCCTCCTATAAAAGTTTTCACTTTGAAAATTTCAAGCTGTTCAAAAAGAAATAATTAGATGGCTTTTTGAAAATAGTATTGATACCTGAAAATGGATTAATAATCCAGAACCTGTCAGCAATTTACCTGACTCGCATTTGGAAAACCCATTTTTTCAGTGCTCAGGCAACTTCTTACAAGCATGTTTAGAAATTACATGAATTTCTGAAACCAATTAATTCACTTACATATAGTAAATTACAGACACACCTCCTACCAGAAATATACTTTCCACTGTACACAGAACTATGGCTTTTAGATTCATTGCACCAGTATATTTTTGGATTACAGTTTTTTTTACATTCCCTCTGGACCTTAGTAATTCGGTCCTTCTCAGGTGACAGTAACATAACAGTGTTTCTGTTAATGGCTAAATATCATTAATGTAGCCTCTTTTTAAAAGATTTATGTTTCTCAACTTTAACTCTTTAAGGTGCATCTTTTTGCAGGACTTCTCAGCTGTTCAGCAATTTTATCTCTCACCAGGATCTGTGAAGGCATAGTGTGACTCTTCGATAACAGAGGCTTCCAACCTTTTTCATTTCACGTACCCTTGAAAATGTTTTTCCTATAACTATTACAGGGGGATTATTATTGGTACTTTAGTTTTATCAGATTTACTATTAACCATTCATAATTTTTTTAAAAAGAATAGGTTTTAAGTTTTACTTATATT
The DNA here is from genome assembly GCA_036971475.1 of Prosapia bicincta. Classification (NCBI taxonomy): domain Eukaryota; kingdom Metazoa; phylum Arthropoda; class Insecta; order Hemiptera; family Cercopidae; genus Prosapia; species Prosapia bicincta. The sequence continues at coordinate 378,552 of JBAIZL010000403.1, forward strand.
AGGTACAAATTAAACACAACAAAAATTACAACCACTAATTTTGTTTATAATAAGGCAGAAAGCAATTTAATTTATCTTGAATATATGTTACCCAAACAACATCTGAATGTAAAAGAACGCTTTGTATTGTAAGTGACAATATACATTCCATGAACCTTTGTGAACATTAAACTTATTAGGAACCTTAGGCTTGGATGTTCAAACTCAGTTTTTTAAAATCTGGTCAAATGATGAAAGGTAGAGCCTTAAGTGGGCGGTTACATTGAATTTGTAAGAAAAAGTCGATGTGCGTATTCGTACAAAATTGTCAGAAGTAAACAATCGCCATGATGATCGTGGTTAGTTCACGATGGGCGTGGTTAGTTTGCTTCCAACAGGTGCGAATTCTCACAAAGTCATACGCCTAGTTGTATCGGAACAAAATATTTGTTTTTTCGTCAGTTTTCTTAAGAACGTTGCTGTATTCGTTTTAATTGACCATAATTTTGAGCATCTAATAACACTTGTTGAGGAAAGGCGTTCACTTTGGGATCAAAAATGTAAGCAGTATCGTAACAGAGACCTAAACAAAAAGTTATGGAAGGAAGTGGCAGAAGCACTGAGCTCAACCGGTTAGTAAAATTTACATATCTAGATAGTTGCAGAATTTAACGTAGAACTACGTGGTGTTGATAGTTTTTTAAACATTTTGTCAAGTCTTTAGTTTTTGCATTTTCGTGTAAGTAAATTATTGTTACATCGTACTATGAGATGCTGCTGTTGGTGGATTTATTAGACAAAAGTATGCTTTATGCAGCACAAAATTGAAAATTACTCCTTTTTTCTAGCCAATTACTAAAAAACTGTAAGGTATATTTGAAGATTGAAGCAGAAAATATAATTTTTCGTTTTCATTTGCTATAAGAAAAACCTTATTGTGACAAATATTTGAAGAATTGACTGATTTAAAAACCCTTGCATCTTGTAACCTGGAAATGTAGCCAGACTGTTTTTATTACTTTAAAGCGTATAACTTCTAAACCATTAAAGATAACTAGCTTATATTTTCACAACTTGTTTCTTTAATTATTTTTCAATTTAATTGTTATATAATTGGCCTGAGAAAACAAGTACAGTGCCTGCAAAAAGTTTAGGGACACCCCTACATTTATATGTTTTTGCTATTGTCCTAAAACTTTCTGCCAATCATATATTAGTAACTTATCAATGAATTGGGCATGAAAAGTTATGATTTTCCTGAAATTTTCATTCATTTATAAGTAAGGGTTGGCAAATTATAAATGTTTTTCCCATTTTAAAATTTTTGAGGAAACCCCTGTTTTTTTCCAATTAAAAATGTATAATAAAAAAAATACACATCTGATTCAAATGATACTTTGTACACATGTTTAGCATAACATTTAGAATGTAAATATGCATTATTTATTATTTACAAAAAATCACCTCTCATTTGGTACCAGGTTAACTTTGCTTTAGATTTTCAGATTTTTCAGCATAAAATTCTCACATTTCAATAGCGAATATCTAGTGAACGGAGCCACTTGGAGCGGAACTGACTGTACCGTTGTGTTCCTCGCGTCATGGCGGGGCGGGGGGACATGTGCGCGCGAATCTGTTGTTGTTCAGACGTTCCTCAGTTGTGCTGACATAACCCTACTTGTTCAATGCGCTTTTCTATGGTTGATTCCCAAAAACATGGGTCGTTCATCTGTGACTGTTGAAGTTAGGTGGCAAATTGTTGGTATGCATAAAACCAGCATGACGTACAGAGCAATTTGACATGCATTGAACATTTCTAAGACTTCTGTTGAGAACACTGTGAATAAGTTTAAGAAGACGGGTACTGTCATCGATGCGCCTAGAAGCGGACGTCCCCGTAAGACGACACCTCGCCAAGATTGCAAGCTGCTTAATAGCAGCTGTTGAAGGCTCAAGTCAACAGCACATCTTACTGCAAGATCATGGAAGAAGTAAAGAAGTAATGCTTCCCTCAGCTGCAAGGTTGCTTGGTGAAAATTTCATTTTTCAGCAAGACAATGCCCCCTGCCATAAATTCCGTTAAACCATGGCATGGTTTCGCGATCAAGATGTAGAAATTCTCCCTTGGCCAGCCCGAAGCCCTGATTTAAATACCATTGAAAACATATGGAATACTATGGGTATGCGGTTGGCCAAAAAGAAGCCTACCAACAAGAACGAGCTCAAGCTAATGATCGCTCAACTCTGGAAAGACATCAGCAAGGAAGAGTGCAGAAAGCTCATTGACACGATGCCAGACCGTGTAGAAAGCTGCTACAAGGCCAAAGGCGGGCCAATAGACTATTAAGTTCATAGTTTCTTTTTTTTTCTCAAATTTTCAATTTGACTTTCATTTTTTGTTTAAATGAATTGACTTAAAGCTAAAAGTTGTTTTTTCGCCTGTCCCTAAACTTTTTGCCGGCACTGTAATTTTTGACTTTTGCAAAATGTGAGAGGGCTTTCAGTTTTTCCTAAATTTTGATGAAAAATCAGATTTTTTGGTTTATACTAGATAGTTGCAGAATTTAACTACATGGGGTTAGTTGTTTTTCAAAATAAACAGAGTAATCTTTACATGAAAGGATGGAAGAAATGCTTATATAACCAAACACAAAAATACACTTTAAGACTTACAACTGCTACCATCTAAAGCTAGGTTTAGACAATTTTTTTAATGTATTTTGTAGTTAATTGAGTAAAGAAAATGATTTTATGCTTTTATGTTAAATATAGAACCATAAAATATACTCAATTTGCTACATTGTCAATTTTTTCTGGACCTAGAGGAAAACTCCTTGTGCCACTTTTTGTGTTTTAAAATCAGTCCCACATTTGGACGGTTAACTGACAAATTGCAACAGAGATATATTTTGCCACATAGGCTGTCTTCTTGCTTCATTGTTTCATATCCTTACACCTTCTCGATTTGTCATAAAAAAGGTTAAAGGATTGGATCACAATGGATACTGAGGATATACAACAACTACGGACCTCTTTTTCGTCTTTGGACTTCATGCTGGTGTTTTGGTATTCTCCTTCTCTAGATATAAACACTCTAGCTATCTCATCTGCCGGTTAGAGCAGCATTTGTCCATGGAAACCCTATCAATAAAACTTAAATATAATTCTTGTGGTGAGTTTTGATTTCATTTAACATCTGTCCAGCACACATTTGCTCGACTATAAGGACTATCTGGTAAAATATTGGTTAAACGTCTTAAACTATCTGTATTAAAATTTTGCTTTGCTAACCTTCCCAATCTGATGTTGTTTGCAACTGTTAAGTGGATTATATATAACTGACCCTTTGAAGGTGTTTGCTCGTGTGGAGAATAGAGAGAGAGATCTGAGATATACCTATAAATCTGGCCTTGCACCTTAAATATATAAGGACCATTCCAGATGATGTGAAAGCCATGGCTCTGTTATATTTTCTGATATTGTCAATAAAATATCTACTGTTCAATAGTAATATATTGCCTATTGTTGAACATTAAATGCATCAATTCTGGGTTTAGTTTAGGCTATGGTAGCAATACCAGTCCATTCTGGCAACATAGTCAAAGTGTCTCCTTACTAACTTATTGGGAAAATGAAGTGCATTACAATGTTGGTAGTTTTCGTCAAGCCTGCTCACTATTCTAAATCACATAATTTCCATTATTTAGAGGCTGCCTAATATTGTGAATATGTTCATCTGCCACTCCTCCAGCATTGTAAATGGTCTTTAACCTTTCTCTCTGCTACACACCATTCCTAAACACTTGTCTACGAACTCGCGGCCTTCCTCTATTTCCATTTAAACAGAACACTAAAATCAACAATAAATTGCGTAATGGTCTAGTAAATTATCGTTAGTTGCTATTTTTACTGCACACCATTCACAAATAATTTTATACAAACTTGCAACCTTCCTCTATTAGATACATTTAAATGAAACAGAAAAATAAAATAAATAAACAATTAATTTCACATCAGCTGGTATATTTATTAATCATCATTCGGGTTGTAGCAATTACTTATTAATAAACCCACTCTTCTAGAGATATTTCCATTAGAAAACCAATGGATCTAATAAGGCCAGTGGGGCGAAGTCTAAGTAATTTTTGGCATGTCTGATAATTTTCTCACTCAAGCTTTAAAATGAATATAATTAAGCAATTTCATTTTGTTTTTTACTCGAGAAATTTCATGGGGACTAATTTGCTTCTGGAATTAAATATATAGATAGATTAAAGTCTACACATTATAGGACCCATCATTGATTTTTATGTCAAGTAAACTTTTTTACTCAAATTTATAAAAACTTACTGAGACAGAACACTCAATCACTCCGTGGGGATCTTCATCAGTGTCTTCTGCTTGGAGTTGTTACATTAAGCGGTGGTGATTTTAAAGGCAGGTTTTCGATAGTATCAAATAGTATGTGTGATTTGTTTTGGGTTTGTTCATTTATTATGTTTATACTTTGTGTTTTTGTGTGTTTGAAAATTTCATATTGTTCTAGTGTGTTGAGAAGTGGTCCATTTTTGTTGATGTGTAAGATTACTAACTTATTTTAAATGGCTATGTATTTGTGACCTGTTTCTTTTATGTGATTGTAGAATGCTGAGTTGGTGTTCTGTTTGTGTTTCTCGACTCTTTGTTTGAAGCTGTGACCTGTTTGCCCAATGTAGAATTTGTTGCACTTGTTGCAGTTTAATTTGTATTCGCCTGGTGCTTGTAGTTTATCCTTGTTGTTGGCGTCGTGTTGTATTTTGTATTGTAAATTGTTATTAGTTTTGTATGCCATGTTGTATTCCATTTTTAAAAATTTAGTGGGCTATTTTATTTCTTGTTCTGTTTATGTATTATATTGTGATGTATTTGTTTTCCCTCTCTGTAGTGTAAAAGTGATTAATAAGTTTCACCGAACGTAATGGACTACAAAATTCAAAAGTTTGACTCAGTGTCGGTCAATATTGCTTTGTTGTATTGTATCAAAATGGAAAGTTAGTATATTTTTGTGTAAATCTGATACGGAAAATAATAATGGGAGCCTAGAATTTATCAATAAAAAAATTGCCCCTGTATAAAAAATATAATATTTAGTGCTTTATTAATGAGAATATTTTTGTAGCGAAATACAACACAATTGACATGCGGAATCATTTAATCCGCAGTGAGTAATAAAATCCTACTACAACTATATACAAGAACCATTGCTGCTGAGGACAGGATGTGGATGAGGCCTCCATCACTTGATTGAACAGTGTAGAACCCACTAGACCCAACGGTCCACCAGCATTTACCATCAGCCTAACGTTTATAATGAACTTTATTTGTAACTGGACAAAATTTAATTAATTAATATGTATGGAATAAGGTGATCTTTGTTTGTTCAGTTTGGCATGTGCAGTATAGTTTAACCATTGGATTTAAAATTCCTTCTTGTTATATGCGTTATTTATAAATTAAAAAATACAATATAAGCCAAACAAAAGATTCAAAGAATATCTGAGTGCATTTATAAAACCGCACATACAAATCTAATTTAACCACGCCCAATAATTTGGCAGATATAAATAACATGTCCACTAAGTCATACATGCACACACAGCACAGTTTAACTACGGTCTATATAAAATTATTAAAAGGTTTAATTAAAAAATCATTTTATTGACAAATTCAAGTAATTAGTATATTCACATTAAAACAATGACATTGTATTTGGAGCTACAATCTCTATCAAAGACTAACTATCTAAGCTACAAACAAAATCATCCAAAATGAAATGATTTTAATGTAAAAAATACATTGGCTTAATCTAATATAAATGACAGAAATACAAAATCATCGAATTTAGAAAAATAAGCCGAAGGAAGACTGTTCTCATGAAAATAAATACTGTGGAGTAATTTTAACTTTAATGGTCTATCAATGAACTGAGCAAACAAAAACTCTTGACTGTATTAATACAGGTATTGCAAAATTTCTTTGATGATTTATATTCTCAAACTGATTAAAACTATAGAACTTTACAAAAATGTTGTTATATACTTCTATATTCATTATATGGATGGGATGGGTGTCTTAAACCAAAGTGTGATGTACATAATAAATCTATCGAACAACTCTTGAGTCAATTTAAAATGACAAAAAGTGTCAAAAATATACCGTTTATTACATACAATTATTATATATATATATGTAGAAATATAATAACTATTTTGTCATGTCTTTTTCAATGGGCAAGACAGCATTCCTCTAACTACATCATTTACACAATATGTAATGTCTTTGTTACAAAAGTTTTCTTCCATTCACTCAACATTCGATCTGTATTCTGCTTCCGAATAGAACCAGTTGATTTGTACTTATTCGAAAAAAAAGCTCGCTTTTTGTAAATAAAAGCCCTTAATCTGTAAAATACAAGATACAATTCACAAAAACCACACGACATGTCACATAACAAACACAATTACATTATATATATATTTTTTATGTATATATATATTATATTGCTTTTAAATTTCTTTTTTTACATATTTTTAATAATTTTTTAATAAAATTATTTCTCTTTGCAAGGCAAGCAATGTTTTTAAAAGTATTTTTTTTCTACAAAAGATATCATGACACTTTGTTCTTCACGCGCTAGGTAACAAATGTTATATATACTCTATTGGCTTGAAAATACATTTTCCATTTTCTTTCTTAACTCTAAAAACTGCAAACTATGGTAAAACACGTGCAAATATTTAACATTTCAACATGAATGCCAACCAGTATAAAAAAATAAATCGCTTGAGATCACCACAGTAGGTTTTGTTAATTCATATTTATTTTTTATCAGGTAAATGACAACAGAATGGCCGTCTGATAAAAGTTGTTACATCTGATTAACATTCATATTTTTTTTTTTTATCACTACATTGTTTCTACATTTCTGATTGTATTTAATTGAACATTATTGGCTTGTATAAATAAACAATTGTACATTGTAATCTCTGAGCAAAAACATTATTTGCAGTATTTAAAATGACGTAAATACCCTAATTTAAATATAAAAATCAACATTCATTTCACTTATAAAAAATTAAACTTTTACAGACATTCACCTAGCCTAGTCAGTACTGGGGTGGGGTTTTTAATACCTACTTAATAATAACTAAAAAATAAATTAACTTATCTTGAAACACTGACTACAATCTAAGTTATACATTCTGTTTAGTCTAAAATTAGTTTATAATACAAATTGGCTTTGTCATCAAAGAAAAAACAAGTTTGTGGTCTGTGTTAAATAAAAAATGAAATTAGATTCATCTGAACACATTTCAAATTGTAATGACTAGCTTATATTCTTTATTTTAAAACAAATATTAAAACTAACGTTACAAAACTATTCTTTAATAACAAAAAGGTTGTCCAAAAACCAACAAATTTTGAAAACTTGTCAACTGAAAACAATTTAAACATGAGAAATATTTATTTCCTTTTTCAGTATTTACAAAGAATGTACACAAGTATTAAAATAAATCTAATCGGGCATATCGAACTGATTGTCAGTCCGAAATGTACAAGATTGTTTCCATTGACAATCAATTTGGCTCTCTTATCTCTTAAAAATAACCTAACCTAGTTATCAATCATACGTTACATGCATACCTAAATAAATAACATGGCACTCAACACAATCATACGATAAAAAACTAAATCATTGGTTCACTAATTTACTTAACTTCTATAACAATTTTGAATTACAGGTTTGTTAGTTAGCAGACAAGCTGAGATCATTAAAAAATCAGATGTATAATGGCCTAATTCCTACCAGTAGAGCAACGGCAAGACTGGGCTTGAGTTTTACTACAACTTTCATAAACAACACTGTTACTTTTATCACTTTTTGAAACCATTTATTTCTGTTTTGATGATTATAAACTTTTAAATTGTTATAATATTTACATTTCTAATGAGATAAATATATTGAATAATGTAATCTGCTTTTCCTAACAATATAACCTCCTTTGCTGTAGACGTGCTTCAGATGTCCGCTGTCAATAAAAATATGTATACTATGCAGATAATTATAATAGGTGAAGGGCATTGGAAACAAGTGTCAACTCTCTAGAGAGGTGATGATATCACTCAGAAAGGCAGAAACTTACTGTTGCCAACATCTGTATTATATATAAACCTTTCTTAATATGTTGATTTCTGTTGAGATATTCCAATTGAGTATATTAATATGACTTTACTAGTTTATTTTCAAGACAAAATTCAGTTGTTTAAAGCTAAAGTTATACTCTACTTGAGTAATATACACTTTAAACCTTATATGACCGAGTTTATTCAATGCATTTGAATTTATTTTTCATTTCAAAAATAAGCAAGAAACAGCAGATACTGTTAAAATTAACATTTATATTAAAGTAATTACTAATTTAAATTATAATTTTGACAAGTTGTTAATTAGAAATGTTACATAAATTTGTAAAAACATTTTAGTTTCTCTGACCAACATAAACAATAATTAAACATCTAAGATTAATATCAAACCTGAAAACTTCATTTTTAAATGGTCAGCATTTTATTCACATGTATATATATATATATATATATATATATATATATATATATATATATATATATATATATATATATATATATATGAAAAAATGTAATTTTAGCTTGAGGGCATACAGAAACATGTTTTTGATTGTATTGCATGTTGAGGTTCTGTGAATGTTAATTTCATTACCAATTACTTTTTTTTAATAAGAAGTAAATGATTAATTTATGAAAGTTATAGAACTTATAAAATTTTTCTTCTTTATGATTTATGAGGCCTGTATTATTTCCTAAAGTTATTACGAGTAAGGGCAAAAAAATTGCTTGTATTTTAAAATTTCAGGACAAAATAATACTTTCTTTGATAAATTTAATTTAAATATGTTAAATTTCAACACATAATCCTCCAAAATATAGATTAAAAGAGTTATTGCTGGGAAAAATCAACTGTGCTCGCGACCATGTGATTGTAGTGAAAACCTAATGTGAGTGTAAAATTGGATTACCATGTGGTAATAATAAATGTAATATTGAAAAGTTGCTGGATCAATCCAAATTTTGTTTTTCATTTCTTACTTATAAACACATTTTAAATAATAAACAACTGACTATAAATTTCCGCAACAAAGGACAGTAATAAAACTTATACCTACACATTGAATGTAGTTGACAACAGAGTGTGATCACAAAGTCCGAAATAATGTAACTGTGGTAGACTTATCACATCAAGATGAAGCTTCAGAATTGTCACAAAATTTTTGCCATTAAATTCTACCTTTTTTGTTGATTTTCTTTGGGCAAGTTGTAAATGAATTATTGTTGTTTGCTTTATTATTAATGATTATGTTAATTCAAACTAGTTATAATTAGTAATTTTAAATAAAATTATTATGTTACACCGAACGTAATGGACTACAAAAGTCATAAGCTAGTTATAATGTTTATAAAATATTTTAAAATGTCAAACTCAATAACTTTTACTTTTTATTTAAAAAATATAAAACACATTCTAAGGGGGTTGAATTGTTTGGTGTACTGAAGGGGAGGTGCTCCAAGTACTGAATTTTTGTTTTGAAGGTTAGTGGAATGCTAAATACCAGAAGGTTCTAATAATATAACTAAGATCTTTTTACATGCTCAGGTTCGCAATGACCTTAGGCGCATCTGGTGTACAGTATGCAATTTGAATTTACACCTTCAGACCAAAACACAACTTTTGCATAAAACAACAACATTATACAAATACTTTTAAAATTTTCTAATGTGTAGTTCAAATGTTTAAATAATTGATCTACTACAGTTAAACTATGTTAGGCTTAACCAAGTATTCAGAAGTGTTGTTTTGAAATCTCTCTCTTTTAATTACAAATTTTACTTCAATACTATAAAGATATACCAATTCATAACGTCTATTAATATTATTTAGACATAAACAAACCACGTAATTTGTTTTAAAAAACAATCATTAATTATCACCACGTGTTTCCCTTTATTTATAAGATTAAATTTTTAAAAATGAATAAATTATTCTTAATTGATCAATGATGCTTAAGAATGTTGGTACACAGAACTCATAGCATTCTCCAAAAAGAAGATACATGATAAAGAATTAAATTTTTATTATAAAAATCTTATTAACACGTTTTTGTAAATAGTGTTAGTTTTATTGTTTTATCTCTGTAAAATAATGGCTGGTACATCTAGGGACATGGTTTTAAATGTAAATAGTGCTTTGAACGATGTTGGTGACTACTCCGAGACTAGTTCCGGTGATGAGTTCAGTGACATTGATGCCGCCGATCTAGATGGTGAACCTATATCTACAGACAATGAAAGTGAGTCAGATGATGATGATTCAGACAATTACAACCCTACTTGGCGTCATTATAACACTATTGGTAGGAGAGACATACCATTTACTCGACAGAATATATATATATATATATATATAAAACAATAAATAGGCAAAAGTGTAATTTTTTTACAATGGTATCTTCTAGCGGTACTGTGACAGCCCATCGGCTTCCGATAACTGTCATATATGTACATATATGACGTATTATATGTCATAATATTAGCTGAAAAGCATTCAAAATGTTTTTTTCTTCTGATAAATTATTTATTTTATTATTATTTACGATATATGACAATAAATAGTCATAAGTAAAATTTTTCTTACAATGTGACATTTTAGCAGCGCTGCGGAAGCCTATTGGCTTCCAAAAATTGTGACTTTATATTATCACCTGAAAAGCATTGAAATTATTTTTTTCTGAAAACTGCCTTTTTTCATTAAATTAAATTAAAAAATTGTAAACAAAAATTTCAGGAGGTATGCCCCCAAGTTCCGCCGCAGCGAACGTGTTAATCTCAAACATATATATGTAGGCTCTCAGAACAATATAAAGTTCTGACAAAATCATAGCCAAAGAAATTAAACATTAATATTTCAAAAAGATTTTGAAGAACAGTGTTATTTATTTCATTAAAAAGTTATATAAAAAGTAGCCTTAAAAACCATAATTTACTAAACTCCATTTTCAAATTTTAAAATAGCTGAACTAAAAAATAATGTTTTCTCCATAATTAACAATTTACATTTTTTAATATCTGAGTGGTTTATACAGAACTAAATAGAGTAAAAATCTTTGGGAGTTTCGCAGTCAAACTGAAAAGGTAACTTCTTCTCAGATTTAATTAAAACTTTGAAGGGCGAGAGAGTTTTTAACTTATTTGTCTACTTTATCCTATAAATGGGCTATAATAATACATTTTCTGTAATAAAATAACTCGTTTAGAATTAAGCCACACATTCTACACTACTAATACATTGTTTTTGTACAGACATATAAAATTAAGAAGCTATTCATTCATATTATTACCTGTTGTTTACAAGTTTCTTTTAAAAAGTTTATTTCTTTGATGTTCAAGTTATACTTCAGTGATAGAAAGTTTTTGGTAAACTGTTTTCTTCGGTAATAAACAAATCTTCTGAATAGAAATATCACAGATATTTACCAAATGATTTCCTATGACTAAAGTCAAATGAACTACTTCACCTGCCCTTACTTGCTATCTTTCAACATTACGGAATGTTTAGACAAAATTAACAAATACAAAATCAATGTAGTAGAAAAACTAGATTCTTTAAAAAAAATAAATAAATAAATGAGTTAAAACATTTTCAACCATATTTTTACAACATAATGAGTATTATCAAAATATTTTTTTTTGTTTTATTTTTAATAAATTAAAAAAGTATTTGATTGTTTATACACTTTTCAACAACATGATCAAAATACACTATAACTCTTTTTCGTAAATTGAGCGAGTGGAGAAATATTCTCTTTGAACTTGCAAGTCTAGATGTACATGGTTTGTCAACCTTGTTTACATTAATTACAATTTACAGAACTGCTTTATCACTACAATCTAAATAAATGAACATAAAATTTTAATACTGTTACAAGATGGCAGTGGGGTTTTTGTATACATGATTAAATATAACATAAATGTAGGTTTTTACTCAAATAAATAGTTAAAATTACTAATTTCAAGATGTTTTGATTTTTAAACGCCTTTTCTAAAACTTGGTTGAGATAGAAAATACTCCATACTATTTTTATGCTTAATTCTCTGCTGTAAAATTTGCATTTTCGCTTAAAATTTTATAAATAATTATAGTAATTTTTTAAAAAATTGAGAATAGAGAAAAACAATCAATATCTTAGAAAAATTATATTTTAAAACAATCCCAAAAGCATGTTCTAAGTCAACCTACGGCGCCACCTTCCTGATAAGGTCCTGTCACCATGCAAGGATGCATGCGAAACAATGTTGTCCATGTCGTTGTTGTGTATGTAGATGAATGCATGAAAATATGAGTTGAACACTTCGCCACATTTTCTGATACTCCTGGTGATGTAGGCGGGTTGTTACTGTTTGAAGAGTTACCCATTTTTCGTAATCTCATTTTTTCTTCCCACTCATCCCATCCATGCTTTGCTCGGTTCAGATTACGGTGCTGGTAAAATACTAAACTGATGCGTGTTGGATGTAAGCGATTAGGTTTAAGGAGTGCTGTCGTTGCATGCAATTCATGTTTTGCACATTCGAAAAGAACGGAACCATGTCCAAGCGCGATTGCAACACCTCCCATTTGTGAATCCTGGAATTTAATAAACAAAACAATTAGCTTTAGGAACTGTTTTAAATTTAATATTCACAAACTATCAAGCTGAAGCCTTAATGTTTTCATATATAATACGATAAATACTTTTCAATCTGTATCCATAAGTTATTTATGATAAAATTTAACTGAATTAATAAAAATTCTGCCTTTTTTATAAGATTAAGTTCAATAGAATGGCCAGCATTGCAGGCGGATACACCTCCCTAACAATTGTTTTTTTTACACTCCATACACAAAATCAAAAAATGTATGATATATTTCAATGCCACTTATAACAAAATACATAATTTACAGATAGTTTAATATTAATTGATAGTTTACGAGGTCTGTTAAAAAAATACGCGGACTGAGGTCATTAAAAAAAAAACTTTATTTGGAAGTTACACGTCTGGGTCTCCTTCAAAGTACTCTCTTCCCCAACGGAGCACTTGTTAAAACAGTCCTGGTACGCTTCTTTTGTGATGGCGTTCAGCTCCTTCGTTGCATTTGCCTTAATCTCCAAAATCGTTTCAAATCTTCTTCCTTTGAGGAGTTTTATGAGTTTTGGGAATAAGAAAAAGTCACAAGAAGCAAGGTCAGGTGAGTAGGGGGAGGGGGGGAAAGAACAGTGATCTAGTGTTAGGTCAAAAACTCACGAGTTCTGAGTGAGCTGGAGCGTTGTCGTGATGGAAAAACCAGTTATCACTTCTCCACAGTTCTGGCCTTTTGCGTCGGACGGCGTCCCTCAGACGTTCCAGTACTTCAATGTAGGTAAACTGGTTGACTGTAGAGCCTTCAGGGAGGTACTCGTAGTGAACAACACCCTTAGCATCAAAAAAAAACTGTCAGCATCACCTTCACATTCGACCGAACTTGGCGAGCTTTTTTGGGTCTTGGGAACGTTTGACTCACCCATTGGGATGATTGAACCTTCGTTTCAATGTTGTAACCATACACCCATGATTCATTACCGGTTATAATTCTTGACAAAAAGTTCTCATCTTCATTTGAACGATCAAGCAGTTCCCGACAAACCAGGACGCGATTGGCTTTTTGGTCGTCGGTCATCAGGCGTGGCACAAATTTCGCAGCGACGCGGTGCATCTTCAATTTTTCGGTCAAAATCTTGTAACAAGATCCAACTGATATCCCACACTCTTCAGAAAGCTCCCTAATGGTCAGACCTCGATTTTCACGCACCAGGGTGTAGATTTTATCAACGTGTGGGTCGTCAGTTGACGTAGAAGGACGTCCAGGACGCTCAAAGTCATCAATCGACTGACAGCCACCCTTGAAACATTCATGCCACTTGAAACATGCAGTACGCTTCATGGCAACAGGTCGCTCATGGCCGTAGGCCGTGTTAAGCATGGCAAATGTTTCTTTTGCAGATTTCCCTAGTTTTACACAAAATTTCACAGCAATTCGTTGCTCCTTCAGGCTGTCCATTTTACAATCCGACAAACGAAAAAAAACACTTTACTAAATTGCGTGTAACTCATCAACAAATAAAGTTATCTACAACTGAAATACCGCATTTTAATCAGCTGGTTTATACGAACCTAGCGACATCAAGCAGATTCTCCTGAAACTAACTTCAGCCACAAAATTCAAACAGTCCGCGTATTTTTTCGAACAGACCTTAGATTGTAACTTTTATTGTAGTAAGTATTTGTACATTTAATATGTGAAAAGAGGTCTTTGTTTTGAAACACAAATTCCTTCATCAAGTCAATATATAGAAATTAAGTGAAGATATTAATAATATAATATTGCCAATAATAGACTAACTTTGAAACCATTTCTTGCAAAATCTATCTCTTTTCTTTACAAATTCAATCAGCAACAAAAGGGCATAAACAAATTTATCTAACTACTCATTATGCAAACACAATTATGTAAAGCTCAATGTAATACCTGAAGGAAACTATATCTTATAAACAACGGTAAGATATAACATCAAACTAGATACATTAAGATGTCTTGGGATTACTTCCATTTAGATACAGTAAGATGTCTTGGGATTACTTCCATTTAGATACAGTAAGATGTCTTGGGATTACTTCCATTTAGATACAGTAAGATGTCTTGGGATTACTTCCATTTAGATACAGTAAGATGTCTTGGGATTACTTCCATTTAGATACAGTAAGATGTCTTGGGATTACTTCCATTTAGATACAGTGAGATGTCTTGGGATTACTTCCATTTAGATACATTAAGATGTCTTGGGATTACTTCCATTTAGATACAGTGAGATGTCTTGGGATTACTTCCATTTAGATACAGTAAGATGTCTTGGGATTACTTCCATTTAGATACAGTGAGATGTCTTGGGATTACTTCCATTTAGATACAGTGAGATGTCTTGGGATTACTTCCATTTAGATACAGTAAGATGTCTTGGGATTACTTCCATTTAGATACAGTAAGATGTCTTGGGATTACTTCCATTTAGATACAGTAAGATGTCTTGGGATTACTTCCATTTAGATACAGTAAGATGTCTTGGGATTACTTCCATTTAGATACAGTAAGATGTCTTGGGATTACTTCCATTTAGATACAGTGAGATGTCTTGGGATTACTTCCATTTAGATACAGTAAGATGTCTTGGGATTACTTCCATTTAGATACAGTAAGATGTCTTGGGATTACTTCCATTTAGATACAGTGAGATGTCTTGGGATTACTTCCATTTAGATACAGTGAGATGTCTTGGGATTACTTCCATTTAGATACAGTGAGATGTCTTGGGATTACTTCCATTTAGATACAGTAAGATGTCTTGGGATTACTTCCATTTAGATACAGTGAGATGTCTTGGGATTACTTCCATTTAGATACAGTAAGATGTCTTGGGATTACTTCCATTTCTAGAGTACCTTCTACTATACCAACAAATTTTTAATCTTCAGTTCTGTTACAAAGGAAACTTTTAATATAAATCTCGTAAAAAATTTAAAAAATATTGTTTTGGGTCTACGTAAATCAAGGGAAACTAACCTTGAAACATTCTTCATTTTGAATGAAATCAGTGACTTCTCCCAAAGATTCAGCTCGAGTTGGCTCTGGTGCCGCAGGGTAGTATGGCGCTTGTTCATACAGCTCCCACCTAGGTGGCTGTACTTGTGATACCCCCTGTAAATTAAAACCATTATGTCATTGGAAACCATATAATCAGTGGCATGGATAACACCCTACAGAGCAAGGAGGCATGACAGGCCAAGGGACACATTCCAGCGCACAAGAAGAAAATTATAAAGCATGTGAACAATAAATTGTATTAAAAATGCCATCAGGTTTCACCGCATTTGTTACTTTTAACCATTGGCTCAAATGTAACTGAGGAAATATTGAACAATATTCATGTTCTAAACCTGGGGTGTCCAAACCTTTCAGCTTTGAAGCCACTGATTACTCCAGTGAGTCCCAAAGGCCAACACCATTTTAATTTTCCTGCGTATCTATAGTTTCTAGATCTATACTAGTAGCAGAGTACATGCTCTGAATGAGCTTATACTTACTAGTTCAATTACTATTGTGTTGTGTTACGACCTCGACACTTGTGTAACCACTCAAGGACGTAGGTAGCGTATTCATGTCTTCCACTGGCACAATTTGATAGTTTGCATAAGTTTGCTTGTGGAACGATTTCTGTTTTTAGTAATACTTACTTGTGTACCAAATCTTAAATCTCTCTTAATAATTAGTACAATAAAATTGTTCCACAACTACAAACTGTTGTCAGTGGAAAATCACAACTACATAGACCTTAGTATTTTACAAGCTTATTCCTATCACCAAAATAATGAAAAAAGTTCATGTAGACGTGGGTCCAAAAATGCTTCATTGGCGAGTTATACGGGGTCAAAGATTTAACCTGAAATTCAGCTCCCTCAGTGAAATTATTTCACACTGATATTTTTAAAGCATTCATTGAGTTTGTTAATTAGATAAATATTATGTAAAACGAACTGAAATATCGTATAAAACCTGTCCCAGAACTCTGTATCTAATAGTTTAAGAAAAAATTGGGGTGAGTTGAAAAGGTTAGGCTCAAAAACACACTTTTTTTTATTTTGGACTACAATAACTGTGTTAAAATGAACATAAATAAAAAAAAGTGTTCAATAAAATTTGTAAAGAATTTTATTCTCAAAAAAATAATGTAAATAAAGTAAAAAAAGGAATAGTTTTCTTTTAAATTCTGTTTTATTAGGGAACACAAAAAAACTAAAAATTATGAAAATCACAGACTGATAATGAAGTAGCTTGATGATAAAATGTATGCAGATGTCTCTGAAAATTTATTTAAATAATCTACAGTATTAATCATAAAATTACTTAAACAACTTATATTGATAACAGTATTACAGGAGCTGCTCAAAATGTCCACATCCATTGTTAACCCTTCGCATGTGGGTCACATAAAGGGCAAGTAACAGATTACGTGCTATTAGATAAAAAAAACTTTTTTGCGAAATGTTCAAAGTTCTATTTAATTCTGAGTTCCTAAAGATGTATTTGAACAAAAAAATTATAAACTAGTTATTTTTATATTTATTTATATTTTTACACTAGGTAATTCAAGATATCAATAAACCCATTTAAAATAAAATTAAAGTAACTAAAATTATTCACCAAATCATAAACAATAAATTATTCTTAGAGTACAAACAAAGGTCACTCACGTAAACAGTAAACAACTATAGCAATCACTATGCCAACACAAAATACGACAATTGGCAAGGTGCTGTGTCCTGCCGGGAATACCCGTCATACGCACATGCGTAGACCACGGAGTGGCGCCTTGTGGCTAAAACAACAATATGTGGATCAGTAGCACGTGGCCAAGAACAATAAACATAGCAGAGGAAATTATTTACACCAAACAAACATTGTCACACATTGTAATGGACTTTAAAAAAACAACTAGGACTTCCATAAACAAAATATTGTAAATATGTGATTTCTCGTGATACGCGCTAGCGGAGATTTCAGCCTTACGAAAACTCACGTAATACGCGCGCAAAGGGTTAATACACGTTTCAGCCCTACTATTTAAAAAAGCCATTGCATTCTCTAACATTATTGGACTGTTTTTTTTTTATTTTGCGGGCAGCAATCATGATTCTGTGTAAAAGTTCATGTTCACTATCCGAGTTTTGAGCATACGTTAATGTCTTCATGTGTCCCCATACAAAGAAATCTAAGGAGTTCAAATCGGGGAATCTCTTAAAACAAAACTATTCTGTTTTTATTGACTTTATTTACATTATTTTTTTAAAAATAAAATTCTCTACAAATTTTAGTTGACATTTTTTTTTGTTTACAGGGAATTTAACAGAGTTATTGTAACAAGGTTAGTGTTTTTCGACCCTAACCTTTTTTGCTTTACCCTAATTTTCCCCATTTTATATGAAATATTTCTAATTACCAACTCAATTAATGCCCTAAAAATTTCTGTGTGTGTTAATTTCACCGAGGGAGCTGAATTTCAGGTTAAATCTTTGACTCTGTATAACTTGCCAATGAACCATTTCCGGGTCCATGTTTATGTGACATATGTTTGGAATTAGTTCAAAATATGAACTATTTTTCATTATTTTAGTGAGAAGAATAAGCTTGTGCAGTATGGCAGACTCCTCTTGAATCACTCTGTATATTTATAATGTTAGTTGAATTCATTTCAATTATTTGTTAGTTATTGAGCAAAAGTTAAATTTTCTTTATATAATTCTTGTCATTAAGCTTCTCCTAGCAAGTAAATAAAACTGAGCCATTATGATTCTGTGCTTTTTTATCCAACTTATCACAACAACAACATGCCCATTGCAGGATAGATTGATAACACTGGCGTGCTCCGATTTGGCCTTAATTTTGAGACCCTTGTTCTAAACCATTACTAAAACATTCCCTTGACTTAAAAAATTTACAAGTATATGTGGGATATAAGTTTAGGGTGTGATTATACTTAGACAAACTTTCTAATAAAAGAGTAATAAGGTGCTTCTTTTTGTCAGCTTTTGGCAATTATTTCTAAAAGTAGACTCCACTGCATGAAAGCAACGGACTAAGACAAAAATGAACAAAGTGAGCCCTACTGATAATTTCTACAACCAAGCGTCAATACCCAGAAGCCAATGGATAGGGGTGCATATCACTATGCTGCGGTAGGGTACTGAAGCTGTTATCTAAAGCACTGTATATATTATAAAATTTAATTAATATTTTAAAAATTAGGTGAGGTGTAAATGCTATTAAAATAGTATTGTTTTCAAAATTTTATCTAAATTTGAAACTGTAATACAGTATTAATTATGTTTACACTAAGAGATTATTTACTGTTAAATAAAAGCCGTTGACTTGCGAGTCAGGTACAATTATTTATGTATACAGGTAATGTTTCAACAATGGATAAGTTATAGTCTTCAAGCCTTATTCAGGAGCAAGAGGAATAAGGCCTGAAGATGATGAGTATCCGTTATTGAAATGTTGCCTGTATAAATAAGTTGTTTTACCTGACTTGCAAGTCAACCGCTTTTATTTAACAATAAATGTATTACATTATTTTGGAACTTCAAGGATCCGATGAATTAAAATTCTTAATATATTCATCTTCATTTCTGTTGGGAATATTTCTATATATTTGAGTGCATTTTTTTGCCTTTCCTAACATTAGAATTATAATTCTTGTATTTGTATTTTGACTTAGTTCTTTATTAATACACAAGAATACATATTGTATTCTTGCTTTTTTTTGTGTTTTCTCTTCGATTGACAAAGACCACTGTGTGGTTGAAATATATCATTGTTTAAGTGCTTTTATGTGTTTCTATTTCAAGACTACAGAGTGGACTCTTACCAAGGTAAGTCTGTCAGTCTCCTAGTCAAAAAAATCTATATATATATATAATACGTTTTCTTGTTTAATAATTTAAAACAACATAGGTTATTCAAATACAAGAATATTTATTAATTTATATTCAATGCTTTGAATATAAATTAATAAATATTCTTGTATTTGAATAGCCTATGTTGTTTTAAATATATATATATATATATATATATATATATATATATATATATATATATAGAGAGAGAGAGAGAGAGAGAGAGAGAGATTTTTTGGACTAGGAGACTGACAGACTTACCTTGGTAAGAGTCCACTCTGTAGTCTTGAAATAGAAACACATAAAAGCACTTAACCAATGATATATTTCAACCACACGTTAAGTGCTTTTATGTGTTTCTATATCAAGACTAAAGAGTGGCTCTTACCAAGGAGAGTCAGTCAGTCTCCTACTCCAAAAAATGTAAATAATCTTTACCAACCAAAACTAACCTTATATATATATATATATATATATATATATATATATATATATATATATATATATCTTGATATTTAACGTTATCCATTGTTTTTCCGTTGCACTTCATAACTTCATATATATATATATATATATATATATATATATATATATGTATGCATATACACATATATTATATAATATATAAGGATTTAAAATAATAAATATTCTTGTATTTGAATAACCTGTGTTGTTTTAATATATATATATATAGTAAAATTTTTTTACTAAATAACATTTACAATTTTTAATTCTAAATCAAATACAGTAAACTCCCGATTATCCGTGGAATAGGGTGGCCCGGTAACGCCGGATAACGAATTCCCCGAATAATCCGCTATGAACAAAGAATTCGCAAAACGATCGATAATCGATTATTATACCATAAATTACACAAATAATGACCCCGGTTAATGCAATTCACAAATAATCTTCAGAGGACAAAATAAATACAGAAAATAATTTAAAATGTCGATGTATTTGACGGATTATAACATGTACATTTATATGTCTAGCTATTTACAATACGTACATAAGTATATGTCAAAAGTAAGTATGTATGTACATATGTAATTTTCTTTACACATAATACTTTCACTTTTTAACAAAAAAATCTGTCACTTTCGTCTCTTTTTTTGTGAGCATTGATTTAGCTTTAATGTGCGATCTAAGTTCTTTGAGAACCATTTTGTCGCACAGTGAAGAGTCGTCTTGCTCTAATTATTGTGTCTGTTGTTTTCATCTCAAAAATTTTATTTCTACCATATACATGTTTATTTGGGACATTAAAACAGTGTATTAGACATTAAAATGTTGTTTTATTTATTGGTTTACAACAAAAAAAAGGAAATTTATATAAAATATCAACTAATACAAATGATAAAATACTGCATGACAAAAAATAAAATTCAATAAAAAAGACAGAGAAATAAAAATAACGCATAAAAATTCAAACTACCTACTACTTATTTTAGTATAATAACCACTCAACGTTCAACTCGGAATGTTTGTTTCTACTTGTGTCACAAAGCCATAAAGATCGATAATGTATATGACAGACATGGATGATGCGTACGTCACGTCCTAGACTATTTATAGCCGAGATTAGCCGACATTTGTTTACAATCTTATGATACACATTAGGTTTTCGGGCGTCCAAGCATTTTGTCATTGTCTCTTATATACAGTAGTCTGTACCCAACTCGAGTTGGTACATTCAGTCTAACAGGACAGTTATCGTTTATCCTTGCGTTATTTGAGATAGCTTAGTTTATTTTTATGATCGTTGTTTTTACCGGATATTGTGCCGCGTTGAGTGGTTAAAAAAAAACAATAATGAATCTGATTAGAATAAAAATTGGATATTTGTAAAACAATGGCAGACCCCGGATAATCCGCAAACCGGTTAATCCACCCACGGATAATCGGGAGTTTACTGTATGTAATAAATTATACTCACTTGGTGGTAACCATATTGTGAGGAACCTGCATGGTAACACGAAGATTTACTACTTTCCGTTTTTGTATATCCTTGAGTATTAGCATTGACACTAGGAGACTTTGGAAGATAGTGAGGAAACTGTGTTGTTCCTTGGCTCTGATCTGTCCAAATAGGATGTAAAGGCTTGGTATTTGTAAAAGAATAGTGAGGAGTTATGTTAGGATAACTTGAAGCAGGATCTGGAGGGAATGAAGGCATTCTTGATTTTGCTCCATGCATAGTCGACTGATAGTCATTAAGCTGTTTTACATCCTCTACTGAATGCCACATGCTTGGTGTACAAGTATGTTCCTGTTTTATACTTTGAGAAAAAGTATTTTCAGGCATTAACTGACTGTTGTTTTGAACCTGATCTTGAACATTGTTAACAGAATCATTCGAACAATCTTTCTGCAAAATAATTTCATTTTTACAGGAAGCATTTACAAGGTTTGGTTCATTATTGTGTACTTCTTTAGCAGTTGGAGTAATACTGCTCTGTGGATTCAGATTAACAACATTTTGAGTCAGAAAATCTACTGGTTTTGATTCATTTGGAGGAAATGGTTTCAAAAATGTAGCAGCAGGACTAGACTGAGATTCGATTACAGGTGGTTGAGGTGTTCCTGGATTTAATTGCATATTTGATGATCGAGATGGAGGTCTTCCTCTGGGTATACGGAATGGAGATGGAAGAGATGGCTGAACAGTTGCTGTTGGTGAACTGTTGCAATCCCATAAGCCACCAGTTTCACCAATCGGTAACCAGTCAGGATGGCTTGTAGGTGTACTCGCTTGAGATCGATTTGAAGGTGGGCGTGGAGTTTGAGGACTGCCATTCAAATTCACACCAGGTAACATCTGATGAGGACTAAGAGAAGAAATTGATCTTGGTGATCCAGCTGAAGCTGGAGAGAACATCTGATCATCCTGCTTCTCACATGAAGACTTTTCACCCGCAATAGATTTCCAAGTGTTTCTAGATTGGTTGTAAATTTCTTGATTGGGATTAGTGCTATTTCCAGACCATGACGAGTTTGAATTTTGACTGTATGGAGAAAAAGGACTGGAAGTACCTGGAATAACTGGAGTTGATGATGATGGACTTCTGGAACTGATATTGGGAGGTGTTTGGTAACCCAAGTAAGACACTGCTTCAGCCCTGGCGAGATTTGTCGTACTGTCAGGATCAACTTTTATCTCCCTTTCATTTTTTCTTGCAAACGTGTAGTTAGGTGAGAACTGATCATTCCCCCAGCCATATACTGAAACAAACCAAAAAAAATTATATTTATTTTAATAATTACAATACTTGACTAAAACCACAACTAACTGACATTCCTACATGCATTTTGAACGACAAATGCATTGTTTAATGGTTTGAGTCATCAATAGGTTTACTTCCTATCAGTAGCTAAATGGTTGCTGAGGTATGGTGTATATTATATGTAATCCTAAATTATTTGTATGTTCTGTGAGCAATTTCTGGATTATTTGTTATAAAAATGTGTTTGACTGAAAATATTCATACCCAAGGAAATTAAACGTATAATATTATACCGGTTCAGATATATATAAATATATATATATATATATATATATATATATATATATATATTTATAGGTTAGTTTTGGTTGGTAAAGATTATTTAGATTTTTTGGACTAGGAGACTGACAGACTTACCTTGGTAAGAGTCCACTCTGTAGTCTTGAAATAGAAACACATAAAAGCTTTTATGTGTTTCTATTTCAAGACTACAGAGTGGACTCTTACCAAGGTAAGTCTGTCAGTCTCCTAGTCCAAAAAATCTATATATATATATGTGTGTGTGTGACAATATCAAACAAAGAAAAAAAGATTCGAATACTCCAGAAATGTGTAAAGTATACAAAAACATAAATTTACATTGTAAACAGAAAAACAACACACTGTTATGTTTCTCAATCTAAAATTATATATTGTAGATAACAAAAAAAAACAAATATAGAATATAAACATCCAACGATACTCAAATTAAACCTAAATAATCAGAAAATAATAAATAAAACAACAGAACAAAATTAACATATATCAGGGACATTCAAAATTATGCGCAAAGATTGCCTCGGCTTTTAAACAGGCAGAAACTTTACCACCAGATACGAAGAATACATCAAAGATATAAAAAACAAAATCAAGCATTGCCACACATTTATAAAACACAACGTTTACAAAATCATAATACCACAAACTCATAAAACACAAAACTCATCATAACAGAAAATATTGAAATATTCATGTCACAATAATTGACGAGTTTTTTTTAAATGACAGAATACTTCTTTGTCTTCACATTGTTTTAATACATACCATACAAAATATGGCTTTTAAGATATACAAATAATGTAGATAACAGACTATACATCACAGCAATTGTAGATAAATCTCATATGAAATAATAGTTAATTTTGTTACAAATCCACAGAGATCAAATAGTTAACTATATTTTTTATTTGGCAAATAGATTAATCTACAGCAAAATGGATCTGATGAAAAAATCACTAAGTTAGAGAAATTGCGAAGTGAACAATGAACCTTGAATGATTAAAACTAGACTAAATTAAGCCTACACAGAAGGTGCCATACTCCTTATGGGTGAAGCTCTCAACAGGTCTGTAGAGAAGTTAAATAGATACATAAGCAATAGTATGGCCTATGTCATTACAGTATGGTATTACTATATCACTATGAGATACCTTACTGGTAACAGACAGTAAATAATTTTGGAGCATAAGCTGTGCTCTTTTTAAAAAAAATGTCTCAAGACAAACAACACTGATTTAGTTTTAGCTTTACTATCTTCAAATTGAAGTTTTATTATACAAAGTTCATGCAAATTGAAGGAATTTGAAAAATAAGCATTAAATTTCGGTACTGAGTTTTGACTATGTTGATACGAAAACGTAAATACTATGAAAAATATAAATATGATTCCTAGTTATTACAAATATTTTATCTATATTTGACTTTCTTAAATTTTTAGGAGAATTGATAACAAAAATAAAGATTAAATTGAGTAATTATCAACTCACCCAAGTTATTACTGGCAGTGACTCTACAACTATAGTGTCGAGCATTATGACTGGACCAATTTTGAGATGTGCTGGCTGTAGGTGAGAATTCTGGACTTGATCCTCGATAGCTCCAACCTCCCAACGAACTTGGACTATCTAATACTGTCGATGAAACCTGAACAAACATAATAATACTTAACAGTAGTTCTGGCATTTATTGTATTATCACAGCCTTTCTAGCTTTGCCATTAGGAATAGATCTATGACTTAGATATCCATTTACTATTTTTCTACGATAATCTAAATATTATTATTTTAAAGATTCTGTTATGTTACAAGTTAAGTCCTTTGCGATTGCTAATATGGCCACTTCATCATTGTGCGTGTGTGTGTGTGTGTGTGTGTGTGTGTGAGTGTAGGGTGATGCAAAAAGAACACATTGACTTTAGAATTCTACCAATTTATTTATTTTAACACGTTGGCTGCCGCTGGTAGGGATCCCCACCATGGCGACGTGCTGCCATGGCCAGGATCCCTCTCAGCCACAGCCAATGTATAAATCACCCACAAATTTTATTAACACCAGAACAATTAGCAAACTACTAATTTTCCGGATTGAACATTGAGAATGTCAAATCACTGAGTTATTTTTTTAAAACACCTTCGGTGAGATGGCATCCTTTTACGTTCACACACATTAAAAGTTTCCATACCTTCAAAGTTCTCCTAACTTTATTCAAAGTGTCCTGTGAAACTACAGCAATTTCTTTATGTATTGCAGCCTTCAAATCTTCGAGTGAATAGAGTTTGCTACAGTAAACTTTTAATTTCAAGACCTCATAAGAAGAAGTCACATTAAGACAGATCTGATATTTTGTATATAGAATGGGAGTGTAAGCATATTCTGTGTTTGATTAGTAATATATCCAATTCGATAAATACTACACAAAATTCATAACAAGTAAAAGTTTTAAAACTTGATAATTTACTTTTTAAGGAGTTTATTTTATAATTTACTTCATAGTAAGTAAATTCCAAGTGTACCAATGTTTCTACTTAACTTCAACCAAGACCGTTTTTGTATGAATTATTTTACAACTAAATATTTAGTCAATATTTCTGACTTATTTTTATGTTTTGTGAAATTTTGAAAACAATAGTGAAAGTCAATATAATAAGTCGTTAAAAAATATGTATTTTATTGTGAAAGTATATCTTTCAATGAAATAATTTGTATGTTTGGGATAATCAACTCAACTTCAATTAAATTGTCAAGAAATTGTTAAATTGGAAGTAATTTTGGTTACAATAAAATAGAAACTACAGTACACAGAAAACCTACTTCCAACATAAATACTATCAACAAACAACTGGACTCCCCATGGGATCACCCATATCATCAGTCATGTCAGAAATATATCTACAACACTTTGAACAAATAATAATTAAACCTATACTAAACACACATAATATTTTACTATGGACAAGATACGTAGACGATATACTTGTAATATACCAACCCACCATTCACAACAAACACATCATAATACTAAACAAACTAAATATATACAACGAAAACATACAATTCACTGTCGAAACAGAAACAAACAGAACAATTAACTATCTTGACATCACATTAAATATAAATAACAATAAAATAGAAACTACAGTACACAGAAAACCTACTTCCAACAACACCACAATACACTACAAATCTAACCACCCCTGGACACACAAAATTAACACTTACAGTAACATGATAAATAAAGCAATAAAATACACACAGGATAACAAACAAAAATTAAATGAAGAATTAGATAACATTACAAAAATAGCAATAGAAAATGGCTACAACAAACACATTATAAAAAATATATACAATAAATTCTCAAAAAAACCTAACCTCAACACAACACTACAACCGGAACACAAAAAACATAAAAATAAAAAATCTACCTAAAATATAAATACACCAATAACAAAATAGAAAAAATAACAAATATATACAACAAAGAATACTACACTCTAACATACAAACCAAACAACAAAATAATAAAATATCTTAATAACACGAACCACAAAACCAATACAGAAAAACAACCTATCAGGAGTTTACAAAATTACATGTAACGACTGCAATGCATTTTACATAGGGAAAACGACCAGATCATTTAAAATAAGATTTGAAGAACATTACAGTGCATTCAAAAATAAAAATACAAAAGTATCAAATGTTGCAGCACACCTAATATCACATAAACATGAAATAACAAACTACAAAAATAACCTAACCATGACCGAAAGGTGCCTCATCACACAAGGTAAAATCATTGCTCTTAATAGTGGATAAAATTACTTACAATAGTAATATATTAACTTCATAAAGTCAGTGCAACGGAAAAACAATTAATAACGTAAAATATCAAGAAAATATATATATATATTTTACGTTATCCATTGTTTTTCCGTTGCACTGACTTTATGAAGTTAATATATTACTATTGTAAGTAATATATTAACTTCATATATATATATATATATATATATATATATATATATATATATATATATATATATATATATATATATAACTACTAGAACTAACATATAAATATAATACTGGTGACGACCATTAGCCCCATTTTCCTTATCATTTTCATACAGGCATTATGTTCACTAATAAAGAAATTAATCACTGTTACTACAGTGGTAAAACTACACTGTTTTCAAGGTAAGAATAGCATTCATGAGTTTCTTTAGGTTTTTAGCTTTTTGATAAAGGTTTGAATGTGGTATGTTACCATTTTCTTTTTAGGTGATTTTTTTTCAAATTTACTATAAAAACAAAACAGAAAACATGTACATAGCAACAATATAAGAGAAAACTTGCCTGGGAGCTCTGAAGTTGGGATCCCTCCAACACTGTCATTTCCATGGAATTAACAGGTGTTGAAGTTCCTCTTGATTCTACCACATCCATGCTATGGTTCCCTAACTGTGAAGTCTGTTGCCTTGAATCTACCATCGATACTCTATGAGATGCTAGGTCCATTGTCACAGAATTGCCCTGAGACCCGTGGTCTACTACCATGGCATTATGTTGTGATGGATCTAGCATACTCCTGTAATATTATAAAAAAAATAAATTATTTCATAATCATTTCCATAATTTCTGTTTAACTGCTCAAAAATATTTCTTGTAGAAAACTATATGCTGTTTCTCAAACTTTCTGTTTACTTCATTTTGTTCCAAGACTATGTTTCTGTAATTAAAAGGTAGAGCAATATGAAATCTTATTTATAATTTTTTTTCTATGTTCTGTTAGGGTGTTTAATTCTATGTATACGAAGACAGTATACTTTTGTCTATGTCAGCAATCTAAGCATTTCAGGTGCCCTCCATCTATCAGAACAAATAGATGGAGTATGTCCAAAATGTATCAATTGCAGAGATGGCATTGCTAGGAAATGCAAAAGATTACTTAAGTCAGTTTAGTCTTACAAATTTACAAAAAATCATCCCAACTATAATTTAAAGATAAAAACAGAAAAAAGTTGGTAAAATTATCCAACTTATGGTTGTAAAACTTAGAAGGCACGGGTAATGGGATCAAATTAACCATATTCGATAAAATAATGAATCACTTTTAATCATACAAACTATGCTTTGAGCTTAGCTTGTGATGTTGTGTTGGTAACAAATAAAAGACGTACACAAACTCACAATTTAACACGTTTCAATGACAAAGTCATCATCATCAGTAGTCACTGATACTACAAAATCCAACTTACAACTAAGCTAATGTTTCAATACAACTTAGTATTTATGACGATGATGACTTTGTCATTGATATGTGTCTGAGTGAATAAATTATTAATTTGTGAGTTTGGCTTTTATTTGTTATTCAAAAGCAGATCATAATTGTTGCACCCAACATTCTACTATTGTTAGTGGTATATTTCTACTTTTCAAAGAAGAAACATTTTTGTACATATCAACAAATAATTAGATTAAATTACAATTGAAATCAAGAGCAGTTTCAGTGTAAATTTTGACTACAAAAAAATAATTTAATAAAACTTTTATTTATGAATCACTCAGAAAGTAAGATACATTCCCGAAGCAAAGAAAATTCATGATTTATAAAATGTGAAATTAAGAGTGAAGATATACAAAGCTGAAGTTACAGAACTCTTTAGAAAAGAAGTTGCAAAAATGTGTGCTAAGAATTCAAAATATTGATCTAGGCAGTTTCTTGGACCAGAGATTACATATCTTTGGCCCGATATTCAGAGAGACTCAATGTTATGCAGCGATGACCAGTTAGGGAATAAATAACCTTAAACAAATTTGATCTACAAATATTAAGTATAAGAACCTAAATTATTGCATTACTTTACTTTTTGTCGAACCTTTGAAAATGGTGTTCTGTATTCCCAGTGCTTCTTTGAGCAGAGTCCTTTTTACTAAGTAAAGTTTCGGCTTCATCTTCCTTCCTTTTCTTACCATGTCTCCTGCATGGGGTTAGAGGTACAGCCCTTACTCGAACTTCACATGGAAATCTGTGAAAAGGATTACACAATTATACTTAAGTTTTGGTCCATTCATCGATGTTGTTCTCTTACATTACTCCAACATATTCTGAAAGACTTGCAACGGCATTAGCACACTATAACTACATGTTACAAACAACTTCGTTTATTTAAAATTTTAAAAAATATGTAGAAGTGTCTTTCCACACAGATGCCTTTAAATATTTCCTATTCCCCAAACAGAGTTCTATATTAGGAGTAGGGATGGGCCGATTCCTAAAATTTTCGATTCCGATTCCGATTCTAAAATTTTCCTTTCGATTCTCGATTCTTTAGTCAATTCTCGATTCTCGATTCTTTCAAGTTATATTAGCTTACATGCTAGTTCTCTAATAATTAATTTAGTTAACATCTTGGTCATATGGCAAAACCTTTTAAAAGTTCTGTTTTAATGTAAGAGTGAGAGTGATATCTGTCTATAATATAATTTATTAAGGTTAAGTTTCGGAGGAATAATACAGTGTTTCTGTTATCCGTCTATTCGCTCAACCGTCATGGCCACGGTTCCGACGGTGACGGTTAATCGAGTTTTTACTGTACTTTTTTGTGTTTTGTTCTTACATTTAGTGAGAGAGAGAGAGAGAGAGAGACGAGCGATGTCAAACGACCAGAAATGGTTACGATCTTGATTGCTGTTGCTTCATAAATAATAATATTTTCGTTTACTTTAATCATTTAATTCATTCAAATCAACTAATACATAAATAAGACATAGTTGGTAATTAATTATTTTTCCACACAAATATAATAAATTTTGGTAATAAATTTTGTTTGGTAATAAATTACTCCACACGCATATTTTATTAGTTAACAAAATAGGAATCGGAATCGACACTTTTATGAATGAAGAATCGAGTATCGACGATTCCTCGATACCACTTAGAATCGACGATTCCTGGAATCGAGAATCGGAATCGGCCCATCCCTAATTAGGAGTATAAAAAGTTTCTGATTTTGAAGGCAATTTACCACTCTCTTTTAACACAAATCTCTTATGGTGGTGGAAGCACATTTGTTTAATGTACAACAGAAGATTGACCTGTGGACTTCAGTATTTCAACAATAACTTACACCATTCAAAAAAATTGTGTAATAAATAATATATTTTGTGCAACTTTTTTAGGTGTGTAAGTCAAAGTACATTGTATATCTGCAATAAAATGTATATTACTAGTAATTAATAATAGTTCTCTTTACTCATGTGGTGATAATATTTTGTTGCAACTTTATAGGAAAAATGGGATTTTATAAATTTTTTGTTCATTAATTTTAATCAGGTATTTAAAAAATTGTATCAAAAAAACTAAATTATTCCCCACATAAAATATTCACATGGCTATACAAAATAATTACTGAATTTTTTGGTTAATCAATTTCCACATTTTTAAATTTTCAAGTCACTGTTGCTAATTTTCCATTAGTATAAAAAAAGGGGTTGTTAAATATACTTATTTATAATGTACTATTGTATTTTGTATAACCTTTTGTTATCTACACATGCAATCTTTACATATAAAATGAATAGGCAATTGAGCATTTAATGTACCTACAACAATGAAAAAAATACTCAGCCAGATTAGGATGTTTTAGCAGTTCAAATCTGGCAGTGTAGGTTAAGGTAAACATTAATCAAAACCATGTTTCATTATTAAAGAGTTTTTATTAAAAAAACTTACTTGGACAATGTTTCAATTGATCCATTTTGAATTTTGTCTTCTTGAGCTTTCTTGTTTCCAAACTCATCAGTATCATCCATAATATATAATGGCAGAACATGCAACTGTTCGTCTTGTGGTTTGCTGAGACCTCGATGTTTGGTTAATGTTACAACCTATTGGAAAAATAAATTGAATTCACCATCTTTTTTTTTAAGCTCATTTGGGACAAGGCATTCAATTTTTATCAAAATTACAGGTTACATAATTCAAACTGCAACTTGGAAAATTAAAATTATGTCTATAATACTGTAAAGTAATACTAGTACGTGAATGCTAATCAAAGGGTTAAAAAAGTAATAACTTTTACTAATGCACAAGGTATATATATATATATATATATTGTTGGAGTCAGCTTTGGTAGATTAAACAGCTCCAGTATCGACTTTAATCAGCCTGTGCCTTGTCTATTCGATAGCTCAATCTATGGTTTATCGTCGATAGTTTAAGACCACGTTGTCCCTTGCCGCGCGCCCAATCCCCACCCTAGCACACACTTCCTTCCCCAGTCTTTTGCTTGCCGTAGACAGACCAGCACGTCCGTTGCGGGTTTAAACGTATTTGCTAACCTCGTGGACGTTAAGTTCGCCCCGCGTATGTCTAAATGTAAGTGTTCCGAGTTGTACTTGTTTTATATGCTCGTTAACCGCGAAAGTGTACATTATTTAGTCCAAGTGCCGTGTTCGAATGCGCCTTAACCTCGCCGTTACAAGCCGTCGCTACGGAGTCGCCCGCGCTTATTTAAAGACTTATTCAACTGTGAATAACATTAGAATTGAACCCCGTTTATTAAGTTTTACAGCACGAGCCGTCTGACCATCACCACTTCACCCAGGGCCCTGCTGCAGAAGTCCAGAAGACATCAAACCTACCGTGCACGTAACCCCTTTGTTCAGCTTAGGGTAAGTGTTAATCAGTTCCAAATACTTTTAGCATAAACTTGTGCCTATTTTTCCCGAGGCTTAATTATTGATAAACACTGTTTATTTGTCGATTAGGCATTTTTGCCGCCAGCCTTAATTTTATTCATGTACAATTTCAATCACAATAACGACCGCGACTATCTCTCTCTTTCGTCTTCTTTCTAATATTTTAGCGGAGCTGACGCCTCCATCTTGGTCCCGCCGTGCCGGATTTTTTGCATTGTAGCGACCTATAAACATTTAAAGTGCAAAGAACAAGTGTTAAAGTTCTCAGTAACCTCGAAACTTATTCAGATTTAATACCAAGGCATTTGCTTTATAAATAAGTTTATTAGTGATTTATAAGTGTTATTTATTATGCGAACAATTTCGAAGCGTGTTAAATTTCACAGTAATAAGCTAAGTTGCAAGCATTGCGTAATCCTGTGTAACTTTCCCGCTTCCCTCTTTGTCTAAATTCAAT
Source organism: Prosapia bicincta (assembly GCA_036971475.1). Lineage (NCBI taxonomy): Eukaryota > Metazoa > Arthropoda > Insecta > Hemiptera > Cercopidae > Prosapia > Prosapia bicincta. The sequence continues at coordinate 410,892 of JBAIZL010000403.1, forward strand.
GCGCAGTAGTGACGTCACAAGCTGTAGCGTGCAGCCACATTCCGTTACTATCAGCAGATTTATGGGACACCTGCGCAGATAAGGAACACTTGACTAAACAAGTTAGACAAGATAGGCTCAATATTGATCCGTGAAGCTGCACTATAGATTTATCCTGGTCAATGAGGAAAAGTTGCAGCTGTTCTAATCTAATGCTTATGATTTGTAAAACGTTATGTCTTTTATTAACTTTATTATACAGTCCACTTTTCGTAATTAAATGTACCATTGTGTAGTCATTAGGTTTGGTTTAAACATAATTGCAATTTAATTTAAATTTTGTTTTTTGTTAATTTAAATTTTGTCACGATGGCTAATAACAACGCATATTGCCTTGATAAGTTGAAGGCTATATGCAGTGATTTAGAGCAAGTAAACAGCTTGCTCGGTGATAGTGAAATGTCTGAGGGCATAGTGCAGGAAGTCAGGCGCCTTCATGTCGAATTTATCGAAACTTTTGACCGCGCGGAGCAGACTTTTGACAGTCAAGCTTCCGAATTTGTCAAGAATGTCTTTATAGCAAAACGTCAATTTCAGGACACCTATCTGCCCATGATAGTAAAATATCCTAACCTCGTTAAGACGGAGGTTACCTCGACCTCGCCTGTCAAATCAACACCGACTTCGCCTAACCTTCCAAGTCTAACTTTGCCAAGCTTTTCGGGCCAGAGCGACGACTGGATAGATTTTGTTACGATGTACGACTCTATGGTACATAACAATGAGACGCTTAGCAATATCCAACGTTTTCAATACTTAAAGTCCGTTTTAAAGGGAGATGCACTGGCCATCGTCACCGGACTTTCCATCTCCGAAGCAAATTACAACATTGCTTACAATGCGTTGCGTAACCGATACGCGAACCCGCGACGTCTCGCAGATCATTACTTTAATATAATTAAAGACTTTCAGCGCATCAATAATGCTTCACCCGCGGAACTAAATCGTTTCTTAACCGCGCACTCTAATGCCGTCTGTGCATTAAGAGCTATACTCGAAGACTTAGCGGATTTCTTATTGTTCTCTATGGCAATTAATAATTTGGATGCCAAGACACGATTAAGTTTTGAAAGCCGACTAGGCACTAACCGCATGCCAACATATAAATTATTGAACGACTTTATAACTGAACAGGCTAGAGCCCTGGAGATGCTTAGCCAACCAGCTGCCGTGGTTGTAGCAAACGCCGGACGTGGTCAAAGACCCCGCATGTTGGTGTCATCGATGGATAAACCCGGGTTTCAAGGGGCCCTTGAACCGAATAATTACTTGTCTGAACCTAACCTCACTTTGGGTCACAGCCCTAGATTTCAATCAGTGGCGTCAAATGACAATGGCCATCAGAATAAGGACGCCCAAGGTACTATTCAGTCCAAACGTGCTGCGCCAGTCACTATGCAACCGGTTAATCAACCACTACAACCTAACTTGTTGCCTATTATGAGTGCGCCTAGAACGTCAACATTTCGCAATCGCTCGCCACCGCTTAACCTCAATCAGTCTAACATGCCTACCACGCGTGTAGGTAAATGCTACTACTGCGGAGAAAGTCACTGCATCATTAATTGTCAACGATTTATTTCTCTTACAATAGCGGAACGCATTGACGCTATTTCAAAATTACAACGGTGTTATAATTGTCTCGGCTCTCATTATCAAGCTCAGTGTCAGTCTCGTCATCGTTGTAGACAATGCAACCAAGCACATCACACACTGCTGCACAACGACGCACCGCCGCAGCAATGACTAGCCGCCCCACGACGCCTTAGGCCAACCGCTAGCCATCCAATCGATACTAAAGCTCAACCTCGTTCTTTGTCATGCAACATTACCTCGTCTCTCGCCCTGTTGGGTACCGCGCAAGTCGTCCTACAGGACCATTATGGTCAACCTCGTTTTCGAGCTATTATCGACCCCGGCAGTCAGATATCTGCCATTACGAAACAAGCTAGCGATATGTTGAGCCTGCCTACTCGAAGATCGAACCTGTCTTTGATTGGCGTCGCACGTATTTACGAATACGTAACTTTAATTTTATTCTCACGACATGACGCGGGCGTCATGCTGACTACGGAAGCCGCTGTGCTCAACCATATAACTGACCCGCTGCCAGCTGATAAATTATCCTCTGCTTTAAGCGCTCAATATCAGCACTTACCGTTAGCTGATCCTCAGTTCGACTTACCTGCCCCTGTTGACATTATACTGGGCGCCGATGTCTTCATGCAAATAATTATCAACGGGCCTCGTACCATCATTCATGGCCAACCATCGGCACTTAACACACTTTTAGGTTGGGTCATTATGGGATCTGTACCTTACAGTACGCCACAACAACCACGCGTGTTTATCACCATGCTCAAGTCTATCGACGAAAACATGCGACGATTTTGGGAAATCGAAGAGGTAAACGAGTCTAACTTGTTGAGCCCTGATGAGCAGCTCTGCGAAAATTAATTTGCCACCACTACTGAACGTGACGCCACTGGGAGATATGTCGTAGCTTTGCCTTTTAAACCTGACGCCGTCGAACTTAAGTCAAACCGTAATGTCGCTCTTGCTAGTTATCATGCTCTGGAACGCCGTCTGAGCCGACAACCGGATGTCTCACGACAATATCATCAGTTCATGAAAGAATATATGACTTTAGGTCATATGTACCCTGCCGTTAAGCCTTCGAATTATTTAATACCACATCATTGCGTTTTCAAGGCCGATAGTTCTACTACTAAATTACGAGTAGTTTTCAATGCTTCTGCGCCTGATTGCAACGCGCATTCTTTAAACCAGCAATTGCTGGCTGGCCCTAAGTTACAAAGGGACCTGTCCAACGTTATTATCTCGTTTCGATTGTTTGTTCACGCCGTCTGCGCGGATCTTAAAATGATGTACCGCCAAATTGCCGTACGCAAGGATGATCGTCGTCATCAGCACATTGTGTACAGGCCGACTCCTCATTCTCCACTGATGGAGTATGAACTAGCCACTGTCACTTACGGGCTTACTCCGTCTGCTTATTTAGCCCTACGTACACTCGAACAACTCGTCAAAGATGAGGGCGACTGTTACCCTGCTGCGTCGCACGTCATTCTTCATCAAACGTACGTTGATGATGTCGTCACTGGCGCCGATACGTCCGAGGACGCCCAGGAATTAATACGGCAACTTATTAGCATCTTCGCACTGGCAGGACTAGAGCTCAGGAAATGGTCTTCCAGCGATCCCGCGCTGCTGTCGACGCTGCCATCTTCTCACCTGGAGCACCCGTTGCTATTCCAAGACGACTCTACCGCTGTTAAAATATTGGGACTCCAATGGCATCCTGTTAATGACTCGTTTTCTTATCGTATTCAAAACTTTGTGTCGGTGCCTACGAAACGCACCATTCTCTCTTATGTCGCTCGCACCTTCGACCCACTGGGCTTCCTTACGCCTATCACATTTTGGATCAAGTCATTTTTGAAACAATTGTGGCTCGAAAGGTTATCATGGGATGAACCTTTGCCAACCGCGCTGCGCAGTCGTTGGGAAAGCTTCATTGTCCACTTCGCTAAGTTAGCTGACATTCAAATACCTCGACATGTGGGCACACGTGATGCCAAACATCATTTATTAGGCTTCTGTGATGGGTCCGAAGCTGGTTACGCAGCCGCCATCTACTTGCGAACTGAATGGAACGGTTTAGTTTCCGTCAGCCTTCTAAAGGCTAAAAGCAGAGTGGCTCCCGTCAAAACACTCACTATACCTCGAATGGAGCTCTGCGGCGCCGTCTTACTGGCCAAGCTCTATAAGTCTGTTCAGCCTGCTGTGAATTTTGTGGCCGACGACACTACGCTTTTCTTCACAGACTCAGAAATTGTGCTGCATTGGCTTAGCACCCCGCCACATCTTTTGAAAACTTTCGTTGCCAACCGTGTTATTGAAATTACCTCGAACACTATTGGTACCACGTCTCAACTGTTGACAACCCCGCGGACGTTGCTTCCCGTGGGTGTCTACCCGCGCAGTTTGCTACACATCCACTGTGGTGGCACGGACCACCATGGGCGTTACAATGTACTACCTCTTGGCGTTTGTCTAAGCCAACTGGACCGAACCGCGACCTGACCGAGCCTCAGGTGCTCTGTGCGACTGTCCAAGCGCCTAACCACTTATTGAACGTTATTGAGCGTCATTCCAATCTAACCACGCTGCATCATGTCTTCGCTTACGTGCTTCGTTTCGTTAACAATTGCCGCATTAAGACCCAGTCTACCAGCCATTGTCACAACACTCGCTACAAAGCCAAGAACACCGTAGCCAAGATTTCATTCGCTGCACCTTCAGTACAAGAATTAAGGAACGCCAGAAATCTTTGCGTTAAGCTCATACAAGAGCTAGCCTTCAGCGAAACGTTGCAACTCCTACACCGCGGCGTCCCGATCAGTGCTCAACTTCGCAACCTAACGCCCTTTATCGACTCAGTGGGGCTACTTAGGGTGGGCGGACGTCTTAATCATGCTGATATACCATACGCAGCTAAGCATGCCATTTTACTGCCTAAGCGGCATCATTATGTCAATCTTGTATGCGATCATTATCACCGCCTCGCCTTACATGCTGGGCCGCGTACCACGCAAGCGATGATCAATGGTGAGTTCTGGATCGTTGCGCTACGTTCGTTGTTACGACAACGCATTCATGCTTGCATGCGATGCTTTAGACTGCAGTCGAAACCTCGGCCACCTATGATGGCAGCTTTACCGTCTGCTCGCGTCACTCCGTCGCCACCTTTCTGTAAGGTAGGCATTGACTTTGCTGGACCTTTCGACACTAAGGCCAACCATCTTCGTACGGCAAAGATCCTGAAAGCTTACTTATGCCTATTTGTTTGTATGGCCACTAAGGCTGTACATTTGGAAGTAGTATCAGACCTCTCTACTGATGCTTTTCTCGCCGCACTTCAGCGTTTTGTCGCAAGACGTGGTCTGCCTACAGACATTTATTCAGATAATGGCACCAATTTTGTCGGCGCCGCCAACCGCCTGCACGAGGTCTATAAGATGCTCGACCAATCCAAGTCAATCATCCAACGCAAGCTCGCCGCACAACGGGTTGAATGGCACTTCAACCCTCCAGCCGCACCACACTTCGGCGGACTTTGGGAAGCCGCCGTTAAATCCGTCAAAGGGCTCCTACGCCGTACTCTTGGCACTACGTTATTGAACCTCGAGGAGTTAGCTACGTTATTTATACGCATCGAAGCTATTCTCAACAGTCGACCTATTTTCGAGGTCTCGCCTGACCCCAACGAAGGAGCTTCGTTCCTTACGCCCGGACACTTTCTTATCGGCCGTCCCCTTCTAGCACTCCCTGAGGAATGTCATTCTGAACCCGCGCTCAAGTCCAGATGGATTGTGCTACAGCAGATGACCAATCGGTTTTGGAAAACCTGGTCTACCCAATATCTACACTCCCAGATTCAACGCTGTAAATGGAACAAAGACGCCTCACCCCTCCAGGAGGGTCAGCTTGTATTTATCACTGGAGAACATCCGAGCCCTCTTCATTGGCCAATGGGTCGGATCGTACGTCTTCACCCTGGACCCGACCGGATAACCCGCGTAGTCACCGTCAAGACCTCACATGGACAGTTAAAGCGACCTGTCCATAAGCTTGTAGGCTTTCCGCTACAACCTTAATCTCTTGACCGCTTCTTCAGCACCTGTGTGGTACAACCGCGTTTCCTCGAGTTCTTAATCTCACTCGACTTCTTCGCCTCTTCAGCAATTTTGTGCAACCTCGTTTCTTTAAGTATCTTCAACGCCATAGATTTCTTCGCTACATCTTCAGCACCTCGCTTCTTCTAGTCAACCCTGTTAACCGTCACCCAGTGGTTATCCAGGGTGGGCGGTAGTCTATTGTCTTCAGCACAGCTAATGGAGCTATTCACTTCATCTGCTCTTTTCTGCTTTCTTCGTACCCCGACCACTTTTTCTTCGGCACCCTCGGTCTCCGGTGCTCTCTAGTTCTTCGCCCTCTACCCACCTGGCGGATTAAAAACATCCGTTTTTGGTGGGCGGAATGTTGGAGTCAGCTTTGGTAGATTAAACAGCTCCAGTATCGACTTTAATCAGCCTGTGCCTTGTCTATTCGATAGCTCAATCTATGGTTTATCGTCGATAGTTTAAGACCACGTTGTCCCTTGCCGCGCGCCCAATCCCCACCCTAGCACACACTTCCTTCCCCAGTCTTTTGCTTGCCGTAGACAGACCAGCACGTCCGTTGCGGGTTTAAACGTATTTGCTAACCTCGTGGACGTTAAGTTCGCCCCGCGTATGTCTAAATGTAAGTGTTCCGAGTTGTACTTGTTTTATATGCTCGTTAACCGCGAAAGTGTACATTATTTAGTCCAAGTGCCGTGTTCGAATGCGCCTTAACCTCGCCGTTACAAGCCGTCGCTACGGAGTCGCCCGCGCTTATTTAAAGACTTATTCAACTGTGAATAACATTAGAATTGAACCCCGTTTATTAAGTTTTACAGCACGAGCCGTCTGACCATCACCACTTCACCCAGGGCCCTGCTGCAGAAGTCCAGAAGACATCAAACCTACCGTGCACGTAACCCCTTTGTTCAGCTTAGGGTAAGTGTTAATCAGTTCCAAATACTTTTAGCATAAACTTGTGCCTATTTTTCCCGAGGCTTAATTATTGATAAACACTGTTTATTTGTCGATTAGGCATTTTTGCCGCCAGCCTTAATTTTATTCATGTACAATTTCAATCACAATAACGACCGCGACTATCTCTCTCTTTCGTCTTCTTTCTAATATTTTAGCGGAGCTGACGCCTCCATATATATATATATATATATATATATATATATATATATATATATATATATGAAGTTAATATATTACTATGTAAGTAATTGTATCCACCATTTGGTGGATAAAATTACTTACATAGTAATATATTAACTTCATAAAGTCAGTGCAACGGAAAAACAATGGATAACGTTAAATATCAAGAATATATATATATATATAATTTTTTTTTTTTCTAATAGCCTCATCAGACGTCTCCAATCTCTTTTCCCCTGACAGACTTATATAAACTATTATCACTCATATGCTCATGGAAACAATACATATATCTTTAATCTGTGCATCTGTGAATTTGTTTTGTGGTTTGTGTTATTAAGATATTTTATTATTTTGTTGTTTGGTTTGTATGTTGGAGTGTAGTATTCTTTGTTGTATATATTTATTTTTTCTATTTTGTTATTGGTGTATTTATATTTTTGGTAGATTTTTTTATTTTTATTATTTTTTTGTTCCGGTTGTAGTGTTGTATTGAGGTTAGGTTTTTTTGAGAATTTATTGTATATATTTTTTATGAGATGTTTATTGTATCCATTTTCTATTGCTATTTCTGTAATGTTATCTAATTCTTCATTTAACTTTTTGTTTGTTATCTTGTGTGTATTTTATTGCTTTATTTATCATGTTATTGTTAAGTGTTAATTTTGTGTGTCCAGGGGTGGTTAGATTTGTAGTGTATTGTGGTGTTGTTGGAAGTAGGTTTCCTGTATACTGTAGTTTCTATTTTATTATCATTTATATTTAATGTGATGTCGAGATAGTTGATTGTTCTATTTGTTTCTGTTTCAACGGTGAATTGTATGTTTTTGTGCATATATATATATATATATATATATATATATATATATATATATATATATATATATATATATATTTAGGTTAGTTTTGGTTGGTAAAGATTATTTAGATTTTTTGGACTAGGAGACTGACAGACTTACCTTGGTAAGAGTCCACACTGTAGTCTTGAAATAGAAACACATAAAAGCACTTAAACAATGATTTAAGTGCTTTTATGTGTTTCTATTTCAAGACTACAGTGTGGACTCTTACCAAGGTAAGTCTGTCAGTCTCCTAGTCCAAAAAATCTATATATATATATATATATATATATATATATATATATATATATATATATATATATATATATATATATTTGTAGCTTTGCAACACTGTTTTCTTGTATTCACCTATCACTTTCACTATATGTACTTAAACAAGAATCTTACTTGGTATTAATGCAAGTTAAGTTTATGCAGTCTACTACAACCCTCGGTCAGTGATGCCCGATGATGGAGATACGACCAATCTTTGCAAGTTAACTTGCATAAATACCAAGTAAGATTCTTGTTTAAGTACATATAGTGAAAGTGATATAATATATATATATATATATATATATATATATATATATATATATATATATATATATATATATATAACTGTAATTTTAAAACATTTTCTGTAAATCTAAAGTAAAGTTATCTTCTACTTTTTTCAAAAACTTCAAATTTTTGGGGCAACAACATCAAATTATATCATTTTCAATATGTTCCTGCACTTCTATATATAATGTTATTGCCAATTTTGATTGTATGCAGAATTTTAATAATTACTATTTGATTCCATCTTTACTCCAATTACTAGTTTTTCACTAAACACTTGAACAAATATTAGTATTTTACACTTGCCTTAATAGACTTACTTTTTTAATTATTGAGGACTACCATTTCAGAAGATGTCCCTTTGTCTACTCAGACCATAACTGCGACAAAGGGACACATCTCCAGATGTGACACAAACAGACATCTTCAATAATCAAAAAAGTAAGTGCTACTATAGGCACGTGTCACATACTAATATTGTTCAAGTGTTTTTAGTTAATAAATTATATTTTATGCCTGAAGTAAAAAAAGTCATGTTTTTTAAAAAAATCTATTCTAACAAACTAACAAAAAACAAAACTAATTTAAACAACTATGAAGAGTGTTTATCACTATAACTAAAAAAAAATAACATATCACTAACCACTGTACAACCATTGTTCATATTATGTAAGTCTCTGTGGGCGTGCGCACAGAAGTCTATACATGCTGTCACACCGCTGAATGGACGACCTGGCTTAAAACCTAATCTACATTCTGAAGCTTCGCGCTCGAATTGAGTTTGATTTTTAAATGCAACTGGAGCTAATGTATCATAGAGAGGACTCAGATGCGTTGCCAGAGAGTGCAAATTCTCTTCTACTTCTTGTTCCTGAATGATAAATGAACAAATAACACATATTGTTGATATCTAAATTAATAAAAGCCATATATTTTCTAATAAATTATAAAAAAATATAAAAGTTTGAGTAGTGAAGCATATGAAACCCTTATCTGGCAGGCTTATGTCACTAGAAAGTATGTTATCCCTAAGTCACTATAATGTGTTTTACTACGTTAAATAACGTAAAAATACGTAAAAATAACATATTTAATTTTTAAGTTAAATATACATATGCATATACATTACTGTTTACAGAAGTATCTAGAATATAATGGTATAATATTTATAGGCAGATTTTTTAAAACATATTTTATTTTGTTAAATTACCAACAATGACTCCAGGAAAATTTAAAGTTCTCAAACTAAGTTGGAATTAGATTACTAATACAGGTATGTGAATTTTTGTGTGTGGATTTTAGTTTTTTAAATGTAAACATAGGACTTTTTAAAATGCTTAAAGAAATAAACAGAAAAATATTTATTAGAACCCAATGTTTTTGCATTTTTATCTTGTAATAGTGTTTGTACATCTTTTTAAAAGCTTTATGCAGTTTTACATCAGTAAAACAAGTGGTTAAGCTTTTCATGTGTGTTATTGTTGGGTTGTGTATTTTCTTAATTGTAAATTTTTTAGGCATTTCCGAAAATTAATTATCTTTCTCTGTCTTTTAGGTCTGCCTGGACACCAGATAAGACTTTTTTGGCTTTAAAAATCAAGGTGTAGTTTCAATGTAAATAACAAAAAATTATTAATTAACGTAGTTAATTAACACTTTCAAGCCTATACCCGAATTTAGATTGGACCATTTAGTTAATGCTAGTTGCCTACGCCGGTGTATAACTTGGGTTTCCGAATTTATTTCCACAGCAACGTAATTCCCACGTATTCTCAGTTTTGTCGATATCGTTCTTTATATTGGTTATTCTACTTTACATGTCTTTACCTTTAGGTCATTCCGAGTTTATTTTACAAACAAAAACTGATTTGGTTAAGTGTGGCAACTGAGAGATATCAGACGTTTGTTTGACTAATGTTGGTTTGGTCAGATATTTAGTGATTTATTAGTGTTTCCTATGTTTCAGTTTGTTGTTGTTTATTCTAAATTTTATCTATCATTTTGTTTATTAAATTTGTAATTTGTTTAATTTTTGTTTAGGCTTCCAAGTGCGTTTTTCTTCTCTTTAAATTTATCTTTCCCCTAATTAGGATACTTAATTTTTATTACCTTATAGATATAAAGGCTAAAGACCCTTTGGGAAGGGATTCAATACGAGATGTGGATTTTAAACAATAAAAGTGAAGTGAAACCTATCTTGGCCGAGGTACAATTGATATATCTTTCATTGATGAACTGAATAGAAATGTAAATAACCCCAATTTTAGTGAGATTCCTAAATTTTAAAAGAAATATTTCTAAATTACATTTTCTTTTAGCTTTAAAATAATATACGAAATGTAATATTTAATTTAATGTAAAATATGTATATTAAAAAGTAAAGTCATGTACAGTGTTGTTATTTTATTTTTTTGACTTTTTTATACAAACGAGCATAACGCCATCTATATGTAAGTAATCAATTCATATGTATAGATTTACTGAAAGTTTGTTTCATTACTTTTACAACATTGTATAATTTGTTGTAAATATGGTATTTATATTTTACCTAAAAACCTCCAGGCAGGTATAGAAAGGCGCCTATGGGGCTAGGCTTCAGAATGTTAAAGAATTATAGTATTTTCTCAATTATTTTTATCGGTTTTCTCAAAATAAAAGAAAACATACTTAATTATGTGAAAGAATGTAAACTTAATTCTATAAGATAAACAAAGTACAGCTGTTTTTGAGTATTTTCAAGAGCATTAACTATGGCATACTATGATGTTATTGTAAATAAAATGTTTTCAAAATTTAACAAACTATTACCTCAGATTTAACAGATAGCCTGAATTTTCGAACGGTTTTACTACGTGCGTATTTGCAGCCATTGTAGTACATTGACCATGAGCAACCAAAGCTGAAAGAAGCACCGCAATTATCTGGATCTAGTCCTTGGCAAGCACAAGTTCTAGGTTCATTGGTAGCACAGCGACGTAACGTAGGAAGTCCAAATCTGTTCAAAAAAATAATTAATCACTAGTAACAAAAAAACCCCACATTAATTAAAATTTCTCTTAATTTTTAATAAAACAAAATTTGTAGCATTTCCTCTACAACAAACAAAACAAAAATAATATGATACACTTTTTTATTTTTATCTTCAATTTCAGTTATTTGGCCAGTTAACTGAATATTAAATATACCACAGTGTTAATTATTAAAACTGCAAACAAGAATAATTTAATGTGTCCACTAAATTTTTAACTACTAATTATTCCAAAAATTTTAAATTATAAAATGGACATTTAATTAAATTATCCGCTGTATTCATGGAGATTAATCAATGTGAAACATGATATAATAATAAACAAAACAAAACTCTTATTATTGTATTATTAAATAATATTTTCATCACCCAGCTGTCAAATGCACATAAAGTATTTCACAACACAAGAAAGTTTAAGTCCTTGGCAATGTTGAACAGTAGTTACAGGGCCAGATAAGATTGGCCCATTCATTGAATACATTTCACCCCAGAAATTGATTACCTTTGACAGGAATTGCATTCACTCTACTACACATGGGAATGCTGTAAGAAACGAACAAGATATACTTGGCCCTTGAGTGGGGGGTTCTCTATCCTTGTTTAGTTGCGTTGAGTTATAAGACTAAAGAAAATGGAGATCTCATGTTGAATTTGAGAATTGGTAGTTTACCCAGGAAAATTAAAATTTTACATTTTTACAACCAAAGCTGTTCTATGTGATTACTTTGTAGTGATACGAATTTAGACTGTAAAATAATATTTCTTTACATACACTGTCACTTTAAGTGCATAAAGTGGCAAAATGCCTGATTTTTTATTTCAGCAAGCTTACATTAAAAAACTTTTTTCTTACCAAAGATATCATAATTTCATACTTGACTATTAGTAATATAGCTATATTGTAAAACAAAAAAATTCTAGTTTACATAATCCCATGCGTTTTTTTTTTCAGTTTAGGTTATGCTTGAATTTTTCAAATTTTGAATGTTTTCCTCACAATGTATTCTTGTTCATAATATGTAAAAGAATCTAGAGGTGTAAATCATACATTATATACAATGTTAGAAAATATTTTAAACCTAAAATTATGTTTCCATGTTTTATAAAATTGTCTTACATGGATGCTTCCATAATTCTTAAAACATTTTCATGCTAGTATACATTATATTTTAAAGAAAAGGTCGACTTACTTGTTCAGTTTATGAGACAGCATAGTGTAAATAATATCCGAATCTTCCAGTGGTACTCCTTCCCATGCCACCAACACAACAACAATCCACGCTGTAGAACATGCATGACCAGATCGATGTTTTACAACAACCAAAATTTTTTCGTCTAATGTAGACCGTCGAATAACCCACTTTGCCAAAGGGCACCCTGTTGTTGTTTTGCCTTCCTTACCAGTGTATAAAATCTGAAAGGTTCAGTAAAATTTTAAAGACTCTAAAAACACAATCTCTAAAGGATAGTAAATTTTGTAGCCACATGTAATATATATATATATATATATATATATATATATATATATATATATATATATATATATATATTATAATATTAAATTTATAAATATTAAAAAAAAAAAATAATAATAATAATAATAAAAACTAAACATTAACAGTAAACAATACTTCCAAAAGTTGACTTAGTAAAAGCCGACAAAGGAATACATTAAACAAAAAAAAAAAAAAAAGTTAAAAAAAAAAAATATTTAAGGCAATAAACAATTTGTAAAACCCTTAGAGAACTAGGGTAGAGTTTTTGTTAGGTTTTAGAAAGTTGAAAGGGACGGGAGAGAACGACAGATGTGTCACGTACACTTTCAAAAATAACGGATAGTTTAAAAAAAAAAAGTATAACGTACGAATTTCAAATTTGATTGGTGGAAGCCAAGATAGATGTTTTTCATTGGGTAGAAAATGAACGAGAAGGGGAAATACGCGGTAAACAAATTCAAGTGCAGAAAAAGAGAGGCAGTCTTCTTGCGACCAAAAAAGTAGATGGACGTGTGTGGATGTTCCTAAAGAAAGTGTGTGAAGTTGTTAAAAAAAAAAAATATAAGTAAATTAATTATCGATAAATGTGGTGAAGTGAAGTGTTATAAAAAAAAAATCGTCCAACTAATACCAAGGGTTAACGGAATAAAGGAAAGAACGTCACTGCACTTAAGTAAAAACTTTAATTAAAAACTAATTTAAAAAAAATAAATTTCTGGTCAATAAAACAATTTTTCTAATATACAAGTAACTCTAAATTTCAAAAAAAAAGTAATTTCATAAGGCAAGAACCTAAACACGCCCCAAAAGTCTTTAATTTATTAGCTGGTCAAATTTAAATAATAATAAATAAAATGAATGAAATAAATAACAGGTTGTTTACCGTATAAGATTTTGGTTCGACATTATAGTCTGAAATAATTTGTAATTAAATGTAGATTTAACATGTATACTTTGTATTTAACTGGCAACAGGAATTAATAATGTTCTAAAATATTAAAGCAATTGTTATAACTAAAAAGTCTTGTATTTCTTTGTAAGGCCTACTCTAATTAAGAAATTTGGTTGAAATCTTATAAAGAAAAAGGAATCAAAATAATTAAAATAAAGGTAGGTCATAGTAATAAGAAGCATAATTTAAAATTATACAATATAAGCAAAATGTTTAATTAGAACTTCAGTCGAACAATAGGTAAACTGGCGCCCAACACTTTAAAACAAATTAATTAATCTATAACAATTAAATTAACAAACTTGAAATAACATAGATAAAGCCCAAGGGAATTTATGTTATAAATTGGCTACTGAACGTGGGGCTATTTTGAAATTGCATCAAAATTTAAATGTATTGACCAGCAGACCTAGTAGTGTATTATTGTATTAATAAGAATTGTCTAGCGTAAGTTGTTATATTAATTAATGAGTAAGGAAAATATTGTAAGAGGGCAAATAGATAGCTACACGCTTAGACGCAGTATAAGAATACGCGACAAAAAATTTCAAAATGGAACATCAAAATACACAAGAAACACAAGTAGGACAGATGAGGCATACGGAAGACGGGTTCGGAGACGTAGAAGGGGTGAGACTAACAGAAAATGTGAATGAAGAGATAAGGGTTTTGGGGACAGAGAGCACAATAGACATGGGGACTAATAATGAGATCACAGTAGGAACACTAGGAGACAATGATATTTTGAGGGAAATATTAAAAAAGTTAAAGAATCTTGATGATAACATGACTAAAACAAATGAAAATATTGTCCAAAATAAAAGAGACATGGATAATAAATTAATAGAAATAAATGACAATATAAAAAAGAATAGGGAAGACTTGAATAAGGAAATCTCAAAAATGGGAGAGAATTTTGACAACAAATTAAGGAAACTGGAGGAAGACAGGAGGGGAGATATTGCGACACTTAATAACAAGTTAATGGTAACCGAAAACAATTTGCTAGAAACACTAGATAAAAAAATATTAGTATCAGGCCAAAATACTCAAGGATTACACCAAGAGTATGCACAAAAAATTGATAGCCGATTAGACAACATAAACCGTGAAGTTCAAAATACGCAGGGAAAGATCGTGACGATTGAAGAAACATGCGCAGAGCAATATAACAGACAAACGGGTTATCTAGAAACTTTGAAAACGGCAATTGACAAGAGAATAACAGATAATGGCAAAGAATTAGAGCAAAAATTGAGAAAATTAGACGAAAATATTGAACAGATAAGAAAACAAATAAATTCGACAGAAAACCGAAGAGATAATAATCTTATAACACCAATAAACACGAATATAATGTTTTCGGGAGATGAAAGAATACCTATGGCATTTCTTAACGAGCTTATGGGGTTACATGAAAAGTATTACCAGGGAACAGGTTTAGAATGGATAATGCAACATCTACGCGGGCCAGCTGCCAATTGGTTTAGATTACATTCAGAAAGCTTTAAACAGTTCGGGGATTTTATCTTTGCATTTAAACAAAAATTCTGGAGTGAATTAATACAGGGGCGTGTTCGGGATGAGTTGGAGTTTGGAAAATATAATTACAGGGGGCAGTTGAACATGGTAGAATATGTAGAACGAAATTTATTATGGTTTAAAGGACTCGAACCGAGACTTCCAGATGATCTAATTATACGTAAACTAGCCAAACATTTTGATCCTAACATGGCGATTGCACTGGTGACGAGGGGAATTAAAACTAATGGCGAATTTGTCGACCTGGTAACAGAGTTTCATTATCTGCACCTACAAAGACAAGCGAACGGCATTCGGGACAGGAATTTGTCAAGAGAGCAACGACCTGACCTAAGGAATAACGAAAATAG
This sequence comes from Prosapia bicincta, assembly GCA_036971475.1. Taxonomy (NCBI): domain Eukaryota; kingdom Metazoa; phylum Arthropoda; class Insecta; order Hemiptera; family Cercopidae; genus Prosapia; species Prosapia bicincta. The sequence goes on from JBAIZL010000403.1 coordinate 426,544, forward strand.
CCGGGAGACAGGGTATTGTCAGAACGACTATCGGAGTAAACAGCTGGACAAGGGTAGACAACATAAGGGTGATGTCATAAATTACCAACCCAAGCCCTCTACAAGTGCATGAAACGAGGACGCTGACCCTAGCCAGGTACCTAACTCTAGTAAAATAACCAACTGTAGGACACTAATTGCGGAAATACGGGACATTTTAAATGAAGACGAAGTTTGTGTTGAACCATCATTAGAATTAGAAAATTGCCCTGAACTTGAAATCCGATTAGGGGATATTAAAACTGTTGCTTTGATAGATTCGGGAAGTCAGTTTAATGTAATGTCAGAAGATTTTTATAGTAAGAACAAGGAGCTGTTAGAGAATTCGTCAGATTGGAGAATGTCAAACATAAGAGTTATGGGAGCGTTGGGTCAGAAGTCTAAAGCTATAAAAAATCAAATAGTAACTACTGTAGGGATAGGGAAATATAAAGTGGAAACACATTTCATAATTGTGCCAGGTCTGATTAAAACTTGCATATTAGGCATAAACTTTTTAATAAAAAATGAAACTATTATCGATTTTGTAGAGAGAACAGTCGAATTTAATGCCAAATGTAATGATCGATTAAAGAAAGAAAAAAAAATAATTAAGTTTTATAATAATGAAGAAACAAAATTGGATTGTAATGTCATAATGAACTATAAGGAGGAAAGATTAGGAATAATAGAAAAAAAAATGTTGGAATTAGAGAATATAAAACCCGACCAAACGAAGAAGTTAATAGAGATTATCTATAAGTATGAACAAATTTTTAGTGAGCAACCAGGGTTAATTACTACCTATGAGCATGAATTCACCGTAACTGATACGAGACCATACAAGCAAAATAGTTGGCCTGTGGCAATTAAATTTAGGGAGGCAGTCAACACTGAAATAGAAAGGATGCTGAAATTAAATATTATAGAAAGAGCCAATAGTCCATACGTAAACAGAATAGTACCTGTGTTTAAAAAGGATGGCACAGTCAGGATCTGCTTAGATGCTAGAGAAATTAATAAGAGATCGTTACCAGACTATGAAGGAAACTTACCGATTCAAGATCTACTGACAAAATGTAGTGGTTATAAAGTTATGTCTTCTATCGATTTGACCAGTAGCTTTTGGCAAATCCCATTAAAAACCAACTGCAGGGACTTTACGGGATTCCTACATAATGGACTGTGTTATCGTTTCAAAACGGTACCATTTGGATTAAGCTCTAGTCTAGCTAGTCTTACAAGGAGTTTAGATTCCATACTAACAAAGGAAGCAAGGAAATTTTTGATTATTTACGTTGATGACATTTTATGTTTGTCTAAATCATTCGATGAACACCTAGAACAACTAGAGATAATTTTTAAGATTTTTAAAGATGCAAACGTAACTGTCAATTTCAATAAGTCGCAGTTTTGTAGAAGGGAGCTTGAATATTTAGGACACACTTTAAAAGTGGAAGGAATTCAGCCAAGTGAAGAAAAGGTCAGAGCCATAAACCAATTTCCAAGGCCTAGAAATTCGAGACAAATAAAAGGATTTCTCGGGCTCATAAATTTCTATCACCGTTTTGTAAAGGACAGCGCATCAATTACCGCACCATTACAACAACTGTTGAAGAAGGGATGTAGGTTCAAATGGTCTAAAGAACAAGAAGATAGCTTTATACAAATAAAGAGGATATTTTTAGACCGGGTTATGTTAGCACATCCAATACTAAATAAACGGTATTACCTGCAGTGTGACGCGAGTGGATATGCTTTAGGCGGACAATTATTCCAATATGATGAAGAAGAACGTATTGCCGTGATTGGGTACACAAGTAGAACATTTAAAGGAGCTGAACTGAACTACAGTACGACAGAGAAGGAGCTTCTGAGTATTGTGCATAATCTCAAAAAATTCAGATGTTTTGTGTTGGGGAACCCTTTGACGGTGATTACAGATAATAAGGCCCTATCATACATTAACAACTGTAAACTGTTAAACGCTCGTATGACCCGCTGGATGTTACTTATACAGGAGTATAACTTTGAAATAAAACATTGCAACGGAAAAGATAATATTGTAGCCGACGCATTAAGCAGACACCCTGGTGAAGACAACATAGAAATAAATCAATACAGTAATTTCATTCAAATTGCAACAATACGTAATAAATTTGACCACAAAGTTTTGGATATGTTGAAACATATACAGACATTTCAAGACAAAGACCATAAAACAAAACTTATAGTTAATAAATTAAGGAATTCATCGGACAAATTACACCAGCATTACAAATTATGGGAAGGCAAGTTATATCGTCGAGATAAAGGTCATTTCAAGTTATACATACCAGACAATATCAAAAGGAATCTAATCACGGAAATACATACTCACTTTGGCCATTTAGGTATTAACAAGAGTTATCAAACATTTAAAGAAGATTTCGCAGCGGATCATCTAAGTAAGGACATCGAACAAATAGTCAAATCATGTGAAATATGCCAGAAATGCAAACATGACATACGACATAGAGTTGGGGAAATGGATTGTATCATACCAAAAAACAAAGGAGAATTGTTATCTATGGATTACTGTGGTCCTTTACCAAAAGGAAAAAGTGGTGCAAAATATATTTTGGTTATCATTGACGTATTCACTAAATACGTACAGCTTTATAAAGTCAATAGACCTACAACGACTATTACACTAAGGAGATTGCAAGATTACTGCAATAGATATGGAAAACCGCAGGCTATTATCACGGATAATGGAACGCAATTTACTGCAAGAAAATGGAAAGAGGAACTCCGACGAATTCAAATAAAAACACTAAACACTTCGGTGAGGAATCCACAAAGTAACAGAGCTGAGAGAACCATGAGACAACTGAATCAACTTTTCAGAATATTATTAAAAGAAAATCATAGAAATTGGGAATTACTATTGGAGGACGTACAAACAATAATCAACGAAACCTTTCAAGAAACAATTAGGGTTACTCCACATGAAGCACAATTTGGAAGAAAACCGAAAAGAATATGGGACGAATTTATAAAAATGCCAGAGAAAGAAAGTGAAAAAATCGTCGACACCGCCGAAATTTATTTACGAATGAAAAAGAAAAGGGAAAACTGTGCCAAGAAGTTTAATCAAAAAAACCAGTTAACCGAATATGAAGTAGGAGATTTAGTGTTGATCAGGAAGCTAAATACATCTAATGTGGAAAAGGGGATATACGGGAAATTTTTAGAATTATTCAAGGGACCATATAGGGTAATTGAGAAATATGGGAAGTCTAGCTACCTAGTTGCCACTCTAGAAAACCATGTTGTAAAAGGAAAATTTAATGTTAGAAATTTAAAAAAAATATATCAAATCAGAAATAGTGGATTAGAATTAAATAAACTCCAATAAAATCTGTTAGACTATTAACTATAATAAACTGTTATATATTTTGTTTAGAAATAGACATGTGTAAGTAAGGTTGTAAATATTTAAGGAGACAGAAATGTTGAGGGTCAGCAGTAGAAGGACTTTGAAAAAAAAGGTTTCTGTTGCGGAAAGAGACAATAAGAAACAGGTAGCTAAGAAGGAGCCTTTGTGTAAGAGACAATGAAAAGGGACTTTATGGGTAGATAAGTGACAGCAATAGAGTTGTAGCAGTTTGAGTTTCATGTCATTAGTGTTTTAAGAAATTAGAATAAGTTAGTAAATATGTCTAGATTAACTTATTTAAAAATTTAAAAAAGGGTTTAAACAAAAAGTTTTCATTCATTTAAATCAAAAAAAAAAGCAAATAATAGAATTGTTTTGATTTATAATCACAGAAAATTTTTGTTGGGGACAAATTATAATATTAAATTTATAAATATTAAAAAAAAATAATAATAATAATAATAATAAAAACTAAACATTAACAGTAAACAATACTTCCAAAAGTTGACTTAGTAAAAGCCGACAAAGGAATACATTAAACAAAAAAAAAAAAAAAAGTTAAAAAAAAAAAATATTTAAGGCAATAAACAATTTGTAAAACCCTTAGAGAACTAGGGTAGAGTTTTTGTTAGGTTTTAGAAAGTTGAAAGGGACGGGAGAGAACGACAGATGTGTCACGTACACTTTCAAAAATAACGGATAGTTTAAAAAAAAAAGTATAACGTACGAATTTCAAATTTGATTGGTGGAAGCCAAGATAGATGTTTTTCATTGGGTAGAAAATGAACGAGAAGGGGAAATACGCGGTAAACAAATTCAAGTGCAGAAAAAGAGAGGCAGTCTTCTTGCGACCAAAAAAGTAGATGGACGTGTGTGGATGTTCCTAAAGAAAGTGTGTGAAGTTGTTAAAAAAAAAAAAATATAAGTAAATTAATTATCGATAAATGTGGTGAAGTGAAGTGTTATAAAAAAAAAATCGTCCAACTAATACCAAGGGTTAACGGAATAAAGGAAAGAACGTCACTGCACTTAAGTAAAAACTTTAATTAAAAACTAATTTTAAAAAAATAAATTTCTGGTCAATAAAACAATTTTTCTAATATACAAGTAACTCTAAATTTCAAAAAAAAAAAGTAATTTCATAAGGCAAGAACCTAAACACGCCCCAAAAGTCTTTAATTTATTAGCTGGTCAAATTTAAATAATAATAAATAAAATGAATGAAATAAATAACAGGTTGTTTACCGTATAAGATTTTGGTTCGACATTATAGTCTGAAATAATTTGTAATTAAATGTAGATTTAACATGTATACTTTGTATTTAACTGGCAACAGGAATTAATAATGTTCTAAAATATTAAAGCAATTGTTATAACTAAAAAGTCTTGTATTTCTTTGTAAGGCCTACTCTAATTAAGAAATTTGGTTGAAATCTTATAAAGAAAAAGGAATCAAAATAATTAAAATAAAGGTAGGTCATAGTAATAAGAAGCATAATTTAAAATTATACAATATAAGCAAAATGTTTAATTAGAACTTCAGTCGAACAATAGGTAAACTGGCGCCCAACACTTTAAAACAAATTAATTAATCTATAACAATTAAATTAACAAACTTGAAATAACATAGATAAAGCCCAAGGGAATTTATGTTATAATATATATATATATATATATATATATATATATATATATATATATATATATATATATATATATATATATATATGTTAGTTCTAGTAAAGCTTAAAGCTTATTTAAGAATTTTTGGACTAGATAGGAGACTGACAGACTTACCTAATGGCAATATTCCAAAACTGCAATCTCTTGGATATAAATAAATAGACACATATAAACACTTATCACACTATTGAAATATTTTGATCCAAAATGATCTTTTGTAACATCATATTAGGTGATGTTACATATTAAAACAGATTCAGAAAAGAAACGTGAAATCAATTTCAAAATGTAACATAAAATTTTTTTAAAAATTGCTGTCAATTGTAAATCATAAATTAAAATCCCAGTGTAGAGCCTGACATCTGTGTTTAGAAACTGGAATGACCAAATGTGCGCAAAACGAGTGCGCGGGAGTTAAGATGCTCGCGTACTGGCCTTGATTAACCCTCTCGATACCAAACTGTAGCCAGGGAAGCACGTCTCGAAAACCGAGGAGCAAAAGGGATGAATTTATTTTAAATTGTAAAAAATGTAAAAGTTAATTAAAGTTTATTTTTGTTTGAAGAAATGCTACGTTTAAGATGCAACACCAGGCGAGAAGCAGTTCCAGATTCCAAATTACGAGCGAGCCAACACTAAATGCAGAATGCGGAGATCTAAGTACATGAACCATGTTTTGTTCACACCAATTTTGTTACAACACAGCTAAGTCCTAAAATTAAAAAGTTTAGTGATCAAAATGGACAAATTTAACTTTTAAAACTTTAACCATTCAAAATATAAAAAAATAAAACTTTAAACGTTCAATGGCATGATAATACTAAGTCTCTTTTTAATAATAAGGAAAATGTAAATTCTTTTGTATCATGTAGTCAATTTTTTTTAAGTCGAAAGGACAAATTTAAATGTATGTTGAATACGCAAAGTAATCTCGAAAAGATGTCAGGCCCCTGCCATAGATTATTGAAACATGTAAAGTTCTGATAAAAATTAAATGTATAAACGTTGTAAAGTCTGTAAGTAGCTTAGTATTTCTAATGTAATTTTTGTAACCTATATACATATATTTCTTTTTCATGAAGTAAGGTTTGATTTGTTTAAATTAACATTTGTGCCTTAAATTATTTAATGAACACATAACTCTTATTTTCAATTAAACATTTGACTTTGCAGGTCAACTATTTAATTATGTAACAAATACTGCAATATTAAACATCAGCATTAATTCCTTAAGAATTAATGTTACAAAAATTATCTAATGGAACATTTTTAATTTACTATATATATATATATATATATATATATATATATATATATATATATAATATATATATATATATATATATATATATATATATATATATATATATATATATATAGATTTTTTGGACTAGGAGACTGATAGACTTACCTTGGTAAGAGTCCACACTGTAGTCTTGAAATAGAAACACATAAAAGCACTTAAACAATGATATATTTCAACCACACAGTGGTCTTTATCAATCGAAGAGAAAACACAAAAAGAAATATGAGAGAATGAAATACCAGACCCTGATGCAGAGAAACCACACAAACTTCCTCATGGCTCCTTCCCATGCAATAGACCTAGATGCAAGACGTGTCCAATACACCCCTCAGCAAATAGTTTCAACAGCCAAACAACAAAAATGGTCTTCAAAATACAGGGTCATCATAATTGTACATCGAAAAATGTCATATACCAGCTACAATGTAAACTTTGCTCAGCACAGTACATAGGCCTGACCACGGATGGTCTGAATATCAGAATGAATGGCCACAGACATGATGTTAAAATTATGAATATGGATAGACCAACAGCTCAACATGCTGCGAGTCACAACATCGCAACTTTTGATGACTGCTATACCACAAAAATAATTAAATCACTCCCCCCTGATTGCAATCCCTCAGAACTGAGAAGGTGGGAACTATCATACCAGTGGTATACCAAGTCCAGAGAATCCCCTAACCTCAACATCAGATAAATCCATTTTTTTTTTTTTTTTTTTTTTTTTTTTTTTTTTTTTTTTTTTTTTTTTCCCCAATAGCCTTATCTCTTTTCCTCTGACAGACTTATATAAACTATAATCACTCATATGCTCATGGAAACAATTTATATATATATATATCTTTAATCTGTGCATCTGTGTCATCTGATTTCTACTCTACACAATCTGTGATTACAACTTATATTTCATTCTCTCATATTTCTTTTTGTGTTTTCTCTTCGATTGATAAAGACCACTGTGTGGTTGAAATATATCATTGTTTAAGTGCTTTTATGTGTTTCTATTTCAAGACTACAGTGTGGACTCTTACCAAGGTAAGTCTGTCAGTCTCCTAGTCCAAAAAATCTAAATAATCTTTACCAACCAAAACTAACCTAAAAAATATATATATATATATATATATATATATATAGAATATCAAATGTGTTTTCCTGTTAGAATATTTTTAAGATTAAATAATATACACTAATACAGGAATATTTAATTTATTGAATAATAAAATCAAAGCTTTTCGTTGGTTTACATTACCAACATCCTCAGGAGTTACAAGATTCTTAGTATTGTAACTCCTGAGGATGTTGGTAATGTAAACCAACGAAAAGCTTTGAGTTTATTATTCAATAAATTAATTATTCCTGTATTAGTGTATATTATTTAATCTTAAAAAAAAAAAAAAAATATATATATATATATATATATATATATATATATATATATATATATTCTTGATATTTTACATTATCCATTGTTTTTCCGTTGCACTGACTTTATGAAGTTAATATATTACTATTGTAAGTAATTTTATACACCATTAAGTGCAATGATTTTACCTTGAGTGATGAGGCACCTTTCGGTCACTTGACCATTGTCGAATCACTCTTAGGCAGATTTAATGTTTTGTTTAATTATTTGTAACTCGGCTATTATTGTTGCTTTATTGATAATAGTGTTTTGTTTATTTTTTAAGTGTAATTTAGCATATTTTGGTGTTATATTAAGTGTTAGGCATTTTTTATTAAAATGTATTTTGTTGATGCAATTCTGTAGTTTAATTTTGAGGTTAAGATATTTACAGTACAGTTGTTTACCTTGGTAGGTGTTAAATTCTTGATATTTTACATTATCCATTGTTTTTCCGTTGCACTGACTTTATGAAGTTAATATATTACTATTGTAAGTAATTTTATCCACCATTAAGTGCAATGATTTTACCTTGAGTGATGAGGCGTCTTTCGGTCACTTGACCATTGTCGAATCACTCAATGAGTGATCACTCAAGGTAAAATCATTGCACTTAATGGTGGATAAAATTACTTACAATAGTAATATATTAACTTCATATATATATATATTAAAAACAACAAAGGTTATTTAAATACAAGAATTATTTATTAATTTATATTCAAAGCTTTTCGTTGATAAACAGTACCAACATCATCAGGAATTATAATTATAATTATTGTATGATTCATTCCTGATGATGTTGGTACTGTTTATCAACGAAAAGCTTTGAATATAAATTAATAAATAATTCTTGTATTTGAATAACTTTAGTTTTTTTAAATTATTTTACAAGAACACATATTTTATATTTATGTGTATGCTCATAAAGAACAAACCAAACTTTTACGTTTAATTTTAACAAACTAACAACTTGCTTACAATTTATGAAAAACTTACAGAGACAAAATATTTTTGATCACACTAACCAACTTTTATCAGTGTCTAGGCTGGTTGCTATAAAACATTACTGAATACAGGCAGCAGCTGTCCTAAAGCAGGTTTTCTATGCTCTGCTGTTTTTTTAGCTCTCATATAACTTTAATTATATAATTCAATTATAACTTAAGGAAATATTAATTTTAAGAATTATAATAATCTTCATTTTCAACAATCATTATTCACAGTAAGGTCTCAAATCTCTTTCTAAATATGAAACAAGTACTGTATTATTTTAAGTACCTTACTTACACTTAAAAACTGTCTAAAATACCTTTTCTATCCGAATAGCTGTCCCAGTAAAACCTGTTCTTGTCTCTAGATCTTTGCGGAGATCAGGAAGTGAGGAGGCAGCACCCAAATGTGTATAATAAGATCCAGGTTCTGGTGGACATTTATCTACCGGAAAACAACTGCAATCTGGAATTTCTGTCCTAACATTGTTCTTCAATCTGGAATAACATGTTTATTATCGTTATTAATGTTTTAATTTTTTTTTACAGAACACAATTAAGTCCTTCAAGCTTTTAAATTATATAGAAGTTATTTAAATGATGTTTAGGTTAGATAAATCAGGAGTAATAATAATAAAAATGATAATAGGATGTCCCTTTATCATCATTACTGCTGTATTTATTCAGGTATTTATTTGCATTAAAACAAGAAATATTTACAACAATTTTTTTAAAGTCAATACCTATTTAGGTCAACAAAGAGATATTTTATTTTAGTTACTTTTTATTAAATAATTATAATTAAAATAAATAAAGTAGCATAATCTATGAGTTAAAACAGTTGTTCTACTACATAACCTACAATATAAAATCAGCTGTTTTATGAAATCATATTTTAAGCCAAATGGGACGAAATAACTCTTTTGCATACCTTGCCCACTTTGTGAAAAGTTTTTCTTCAGTATAAAACTAAAATTAATTCATTAAATTTAATTAATAAAATGATATTTGAAAAAACCTAAATCCAATTGTGCTAAAACCAAATTAATACCATGAATCTTTGGTTGTAAAAGATAAAAGTTAAAACATCATAAAAAAAATCTTAAATGTATTTAAAGAGATGTTCCAATCAGTTTGTTTAAAGAATGAAGTAGTAAATTTTCACTAGTTAACATTTAATAAGTTAGTATTAAAGAGAAATTTATAGAAGGCCTAATGTACTGAATGTACAGAAGGGCATGTTATTTAAATATTCAAGTATCGTTACAAAAAGCACTTACTTGTAACACAGATACTAAATGCAATAGAACAATTCTGTATGAACATCACAAACTTAATTATTTAAATAAAATAAAATGGGATATTAAGTTGTAATGAATCACTAATGTTAATTGTAATGAAGGAATGGAACAGTCAAGATAGAACTGTTTTTGAATAAAATGTAAGACATTGAATCAATTTTCTCGAAACATCACTTTTCAATTCAATGCAGAAATAGTTAAGACATTTTTATTAGAAATTTGCCCAATGCAACTGGTATGTCTTTTTTTCTCTCAAAACCTCACTTGTCACAACTACCTCTAGCTTAAAATTATCATGCAAAATTCTTTTTCTGTATGTTTATTCACAGATAAAAATTATTTTTTTGTATGTATATTGACAGTTATAAATTATTTTTCTGTGTGTTTATTAAAGAATATAACATCAGTAAGAAACAAAAATTGCCCTATGTACTAAGTAATGTTATAAAATACATGTAAAAATTATTATTTCAAAACAGTAAAATTTCATGAAAACCAGTCAAATCTGTCCCTACTTTTAAACACTAAATCAACCATCTATTAAAACTTACTACTTACCTTTCTAAATGTTCCAAAAACTCTTTCTTTGACATATTTGGTGGCTTTGTACTAAAGTCATGAATGAATGATTTTGTCTCTTGTTCCGGACTAGTTTCTTTCTTTGTTTCTACATCTTCATTAGATTTTTCTGGAGAATCTGACAGTTCGTCTAGTGTCTGAAGCCCTTGACAGCAGCCATCTTTTAAATGTTCTAATGTAGGCGCTTCTGTCCCACCTTTTCTACAACACCATGCTCCAGACAATTTTCCCAACTCTCCAGGCCCTCCATTACCAACAAAAACATATCTTGCTCTTTCTTTTTTTATCTTTCCATCTTTTTCATCTAAGCGTTCAACAAGTTCTTCTCTTCGTGGGTCTATGCCAAAAGGAATTCTTGGATATTTCTAAAAATACAAGTATACATTATTAGTAATTGTAACCCATTGTGTAAGTAATAATTAGTCCTGTTCAATAGTGATTAAAAAATTATACAGTCGAACTTCTTTATAACAAACTTCCATATAAAGAAATCTTCCAAGTAACGAATTTTTATTGCTCCACTTGACATTTTAGAAATTATAGTATTATGATATGCCTTGATGTTACGAATTTCTCAATAACGAAATATTTTCTCCAACTGAAGAAAAGAAAAGTGATGTATTGCTAGCTTACAAAGGGATTTCCAGCATGTGTAGTCTAGGAATCAAAGAATTTACCATTTATAGCTACGTGTCCTTTCTTCTTTCCACCATTGTCCTTTCTTCCTCACTTAAGCCTTGCTAGTTCAGTTACTCCGTTTCATTCGTGGCATGAGATTGTCGTGCTTTAAAAAAATAATGTAGAAAAGAATGCATATTAGAAATAATGCTTTCTAAAAGTATGTGTTGCAGAAAAGTGAATGTTATAAATGAGGTTTAAAAAAGTGATGAAGTTTGATGTCTTGAACAAAATCGTTTCTCAGAGTTTCCTAACGACTATACAAAATATTGGGATCAGATTTTAAAACAAAGTGGTGCTTATGAATTACCAAGAAAAATAATTAAAACTTTGTACTTATGACGATATCAATTACGTGATGATAAAATGGATTACAGTAATGCACGAGAAAAATCTTCCAGAGTTGGGGCACTAACTAAAGAAAAAGCTTTGCAATTTGCTGTATAATTGGGACACAGTGACTTTCACACAAGTTATGGTTGAATAGACAAATTTAAAAAACTGCATACCATTATTCAAAAAGCCATTCCAGGAAGAAACGCAATTGTTGATGTGGTTAATTGTGAATTTTGGAAGGAAAAGTGGGAAACAATTTTGAATGATCATGCACCCAAGGATATATTCAATGCTGATGAAAACTGTCTACTTTTAATTGTTTACCTAACAAGACACTGACTTGGAGAAACTAGCAAACAAAGAATTACTGTATTAGTGGCAGCTAACTTGTTATGGATAGAAAAATTCCTTGTCAGCAAAACCAAATCTCCACGATGTTTCCGAGGCTTCCAGTTTTTAGAAGTTGTGTACGCATTTAATAAAAAGTTGTGGATGAATAATAAATTTTTTAATTGAATGAGTGCTAGGAGCTGGACAAGCAGATTTCCAAAGAGAAAAGCAAAAGTATACTATTCATAAAGAAATGCCCTGCAAATCCGCAGGACATTAATTCTAAACTAAAGAAAGTGAATTGGTTTTATTTGCACAGAACGTAACTTGAAGACTGCAACCACTTGGGGAGAAAGTTATAAAACACTTGAAGTTTCATTATAGAAAGAGAATTGCAAAAAAAGATTGTGACTAAAGTAGAGAACTATGAAGCCGTAACCAAAGACATAATGAATCTAACAGACTACATTGCTAAATTGGCAAAAGTGTGGATAAAAGACGAATGGTAAACAGTTTTAATTGTAAATTATACTTTTGGCATCATTTGGCAACAAAACCCCTACTTACTGATATTTTTCAGCATACGCGTTTCACACTAGGTGAGTGCATTACTCAATGCTGTGAGTCACGGACAAGACTCTACCATTGTCTTCTCCGTGACTCACAGCATTGAACAATGCACTGACCAATTGGAAAATCCGTCTGCTGAAAAATATCAGCAAGTAGTGGTATAAGAAAAAACATCAAGATATACAACACAAAAATTTCAAGCTCTCATTGTTTCTCTAAAGCTGGATTCGATTCCGTCACATATGGAGGGAATAATAAGGATAAAATAGCATTGAGTGAATTGAAAAAGAAATACAGTAAACTCCCGATTATCCGTGGAATAGGGTGGCCCGGCAACGCCGGATAACGAATTCCCCGGATAATCTGCGTTGAACAAAGAATACGCAAAACGATCGATAATCGATTATTATACCATAAGATACACAAATAATGACCCCCGGTTAATGCAATTCACAAATAATCTTCAGGCGACAAAATAAATACAGAAAATAATTTAAAATGTCGATGTATTTGACGGATTATATAACATGTACATTTATATGTCTAACTATTTACAATACGTACATAAGTATATGTCAAAAGGAAGTATGTATGTACATATGCAATTTCCTTTACACATAATACTTTCACTTTTTAACAAAAAAATCTGTCACTTTCGTCTGTTTTTTTGTGAGCATTAATTTAGCTTTAATGTTCGATCTAAGTTTCTTGAGAACCATTTTGTCGCACAGCGTCTACTTGTGTCACGTATGTCACAAAGCCATAAAGATCGATAATGTATATAACAGACATGGATAATGCATATGTCACGTCCTAGACTATTTATAGCCGAGATTAGCTGACATTTGTTTACAATCTTATGATACACATTAGGTTTTCGGGCATTCAAGCATTTTGTCATTGTCTCTTATATACAGTAGTCTGCTCGCCCCTTTTATTTCGCTGGCCTGTATCGGGATGCTTCCCTTTCAATGTAAAAATTACTACGTACATATTTACATATCTATTCCCTTCATCTTAACTTCTATTAAACCTTATATGTCTTTACGTCATAATTCACTGTTTGGAAATTTAAACACATGAATCTGATTAGAATAAAAATTGGATATTTGTAAAACAATGGCAGACCTCGGATAATCCGCAAACCGGTTAAACCGCCCACAGATAATCGGGAGTTTACTGTAGCATTTTCTGAACAGTTTCTGGCATCAGTAAACGTAGTTGATGATGTTCCTCTCGAACATTTTATTTGTGTAGAAGACGACGTTTTTGGGTTCCGATTTTCCAAACATCAAAACCAAATGAACTTTTGAAAGAAAATTATGACGACTGTGATGATTAACCTGAAAAGAAGAGCCCTATAGACAATGAAGTATTTCAAAATCTATAGAACCTTACAGACAAGCTTTCAAAATATTCAGGCGAGGATTTCAAATAAAAGATGGTATACCAGGCATCATTTTTGATTGAATAAATGTGAAACATTCATTAAACATGATGTTTTATTTAAATTCAAAGTGCTACAAAATGTTAATAAATTTTGTACCTGGATTATTGATCTTGTTATACAGAAGTTCAACTGTATTTAGAATTTATAAGTACCATAAAACTAATTATTTACAATGGCTTGAATAAAAATTATGCTTTTTTGCTTTTATAGTGCTGATCAAAATTACTAAGCATCAGACTTACAGGTTTATACTCCAACATCGGCTTCTCTTCCTTGATTATCCCATGACAACTTCTATTATCTTCTCTCCAGGCTGGGTGAATCTGTCCTATTTGTGATCCTTGTTCAATTTTTCCTCCCCAGTCATGGAACTTTTCTTTATTTTGTCTTCTGCTGCCTTCCCATGAATCGAAACCAATATTTCCAGGTACTCTATTTATTGAAGAATTATTTTGATTCCATTTATAGTTTCCAAAATCATTACAAATCATCTTGGAATCTTCCTGCACCTGCTTATTAAACCACAAATTATTTTGTGCTTGAAAATTAGGTCTTTCTTTCCCACGATTAAGGTCCTTTTCATTAATGCAAGCTGATTTTACAGCTGAATGTTTATCAAAATTTAAATTATCAATTTTTTCTAACTTCACTTGATTTTGGCTCAAAACAGGATTGTGCCATTTTGTATTATGAGAAATCTTATTTGTTATAGAATTTGGCATTATAGTGTTTACTTTTTGCCCTTGAACCTTCATTCCGTTATCCACTGATTCAGCATACCGCATAAAATTTTCTATCGCAGATCCTGCTCTACATCCGTGATCCATATTTTGGGGACCTAAAACAATTTTAATATTACAAAACAGTTCTATAACAATTGAGTTTCAATTGATCTTTTAAAAAATCATGTATATTTATATACATGTGTTCATATACTATATTCAAATTAATACAGGATCCAAGCGCTGTTGTTACATTTTCAGTTATTATTTGCAGTAATTTTAAATTGGAAACTTTCTTGATTGGCAGAGAAATACATATTGATGTGTACAAGAACACCATCTGTATAATAACATTGATAAAATTGAAAATGCATAGAAATGTTATCTCTTTTGGAAAAGAAACAAAATAACAAAAATGACAATTGTTCATTAGTGCTAAGTCATTTGTGCAGTATTATATGCAATCTCTCCCCTGAAATATGAGAGAAAATGTATATTAGTTTATCTTTCATTGCATAACAATTAAATTATTAACAATACCTAAGGAAAGATTAAGCTATTTAACTGATACTATGGTACTGTGTTCAATACTGTATACAATAAGTTCCCATTTACAAAAATGTCTAGTACATTCAAATGTTATTACTCTAGCTCATCCAAAAAATATTTAAACTGTGTGTAATAACTAGGGATGGGCCGATTCCTAAAATTTTCGATTCCGATTCCGATTCTAAAATTTTCCTTTCGATTCTCGATTCTTTCAAGTTATGTTAGCTTACATGTTAGTTCTCTAATAATTAATTTAGTTAACATCTTGGTCATATGGCAAAACCTTTTAAAAGTTCTGTTTTAATGTAATAGGCTACACAAAACCTTCAACGGTGAGAGTGATATCTGTCTATAATATAATTTATTAAGGTTAAGTTTCGGAGGAATAATACAGTGTTTCTGTTATCCGTCTATTCACTCAACCGTCATGGCCACGGTTCCGACGGTGACAGTTAATCGAGTTTTTACTGTACTTTTTTGTGTTTTGTTCTGACATTTAGTGAGAGAGAGACGAGCGATGTCAAACGACCAGAAATGGTTACGATCTTGATTGCTGTTGCTTCATAAATAATAATATTTTTGTTTACTTTAATCATTTAATTCATTCAAATCAACTAATACATAAATAAGACATAGTTGGCAATTAATTATTTTTCCACACAAATATAATAAATTTTGTTTGGTAATAAATTACTCCACACGCATATTTTAATAGTTAACAAAATAGGAATCGGAATCGACACTTTTATGAATGAAGAATCGAGTATCGACGATTCCTCGATACCACCTAGAATCGACGATTCCTGGAATCGAGAATCGGAATCGGCCCATCCCTAGTAATAACTATTTAAATGCTCCAAGTGTGGGAGAAAAACAAGTTTCTTTATTTACACTCAAACACAGAATTTTTAAAACAATCTGAAAAAAGTAACCCTCTTAATGGATGAAGTTTACATCCAATCTTACCTAGATTATAAGCGGGGTAATATAGTAGGTATTGCTTGTAATAATAATTCATCTATTGCTAAGTCAACTTTTGTTTTCTTGTTAAACAGTGTCACTTCAAAATTCAAAGAGGTTTTACAAATATCAGCTGTTATAAATATAGATCATGAACTTCTATATTCTTATATCAAAAGAATAATTGTTAATTTAGAACAAATAGGATATCATGTTTTGAATTATTAGTGATAACAATGCATTAAATAGTAGAACCATGAACAATTTTTCAAAAAATAAACAATCGAGTATTGTCCTCATTCAGTCAACTCTTGTTGGCCTCTGTTATATTTGACTCCGTATACTTACTCAAGTGCATCAGAAATAACTATTGACAATTATGACTAAATTATTTGGTGCTGTTAACCCATTCGATTACGACGGCGATCCGCTGTTGCGGCCCAGTTGGCCACTGAGTGAAGCGACGGTGAATTGCCGTCTTGCATTATAGCTTGTTTGGGTCGAGTTAGTTCTTTATAAATCCAATAGATCGCATATGCTTCTGCAGGCTTTGAGCTTTCCTCAACGGTTCCAATGGTTGTATTTTTATCTTCTTTGGACTGTCGTTCCCTAAATAATTACGTTTCAATCTGGCAACCGATCAGCTGACATTGTCTATAATGTTATGTTTACGTCGTAGTTGTGTGCGAAATGTTTATAAGTATCGAAATCCTGTTGCTGTTCATGACGAGCTGGTTGTTAATTCTTATTACACTTCTGCTATTACTTGCGACCAGGCTTTTTATTAACTAAAAATTGTTAACTTATAAGTGGCCTCCAAGTGTACGTTAACAATTTAACAACTTTTAGTTAATAAAAAGTCTGGTCGCAAGTAATAGCAAAAGTGTAATAAGATTGTTTATAAGCTAACCTAATTGTATTTAATTTGTTATTTGTGTTCTTTTTAAGTTAAAAATGAGTGGAATTAATATTATATTTGTTGATGAATATGTGAAGGAGTTGAAGGATTGTGAAATTGAAAGAATTATTGGACAATGTGACAGTGACAGTGAAAGTGATTTGTTTGATGAAACATTTGAGAGTGATAATGAAATAAGTGAAATAGGACAGTTGAACATTGAATCTCAAATAGATGAAGATATGTGATGAATCAAATAAAATCATAATAAACTGTAATATAACAGGTTCACCACATCATGAAAAATGTAATCTGCCTCGTTCTGCAATAAGTGATAAGTTGCAATTTGAGCAGCCCTCTTGTAGCTATGTTAGGCCTAGGACTCCACTAGATGTAAATAAAGTAATTTCTGATATAAGTGTGTGGATAGGCCTGTATTACCATCTATTTCAGATGATGAAAGCTCACAGATATCCAATCCAATTGAGCTACTCGATCAAATCTACCATGATGTAATAATTGCCCCTCTGACTCCTACTGCTGAGGAGGCTGATGACCCTAGTTTTCTTGACCCTTATCCTAGACCTATTTAGTTAGTATTAGAGTTAGTACTAGAGGTAGGGGTAAACCAAGGGGTAGGCCTAAAGAAAAAAAATCCATGTTTCAAACCACCTAAGCCCGCTAAAAGACCAAAGAACCAGTCGGTGGGAGTGTGAACTGTGCCTCGTCGCACTTCATTTATCAGAATGTTTCAAAGTGTACCACACAAAAGTTAACTTTGCTTGACTCTTGTGAAATTGAAACATATTCTTTGCACTATAAAGAATATTTTGGAGTATTTTTAAAGGTAATTTATGCGTTTATTTTAAAATAATTGAATTTAAAAAAATAAAATTTAATATTTTTCATTGAAACATTTTAGTTTTTTACATATTATTAAATTATAAAAGAAAAGTTATTATCAATATTAGTATATATTTTGAAAGTAAATGTAATTCTGAATAAAAAAATAACAATAGGTTCCATAAGAAACTTAAAAATGAACTGAAAAGAAGTAATCAACAAAATCATTTAAAAATTGTCTAAAAAATTAGTTTTTTATGGCTAAGTCGGTGTAAAAAAACTGTAAGCGAATGGGTTAATATAGAATCATTTTCTGAAAATATTGATGTGAGTGTAATGAATGTAGAAACAGATAAAAATAATTTCATGCCAATTACACACATTCCAAATTAAGATTTCAAAAATATTGAAAATGATATTCCAGTTGTAACATATTTGAGAGGTTATAGCTGTTACAATACTTTGAAAAGGCTAAAGTGTGATAAGTGTAAAGCAAAATTAGTTCTTCTTGAAAATTTGGAGGTTAATGACAGTTTCCATCTTATAGAAGATTTAACTCGTGGTAGTTTGCTCTTTCCAAAAGAAACAGTTACAAATAAATAGCGCAAAATGTTTCAGTACATTCTATTCAATAAATTACTGCAAAATTATGAAGAAGAATTTATTATTATCTATAACAAAAGATCATTTTTTATAAAGATTTTTATGCATTCTTTATGTTAGTTTATGCATTCTTCCCTAGTGGATCTAAATGTCAACTCTCTTAGATCTTATTCTTCAAGATTTGACGTTTTTGAAATGGTAAGTAAATTATTTTAATGTATGCTTTTTAGTTATATGTGTAGGATCGCTTGTAATAGTTGATAGTAATAGAAATTCAATAAGTGAATACCAGTTAACAAGTTCTTAAAAGCAAATTTTTGTTTTTCAATAGCACATTTACAAATTGATAAGACATTAAATTATTATTCTTTTATTAGTAAAAACAAACTGTATTAAAACATAAATAAAAATGTAAGCATTTCTTAATATTTTTGTAACAACTGTACTGCTTGGGTAAGGGTAAAGGCTAGATGTTTTCTCCGTGTAGTCAGCCTCGCCTTGTAACGTCATGAACAGAGCGCTCTGGCCTTCTTCTCTAGTAGGTACTGGTAAAGACTGGTTTGACAAGTTCAATAAACTGTTTTATTTTTACTACATGAAAATTGTCAGTGAATCAGCATCAGTGGACTACAAAGTCGCCAATTCATTTCCAACGCATTTTTAAAATCTTATGTCGAAGAAAGACTACAGTCGATCAAGTTTTTAACGTGGATGAAACTGAACTGTTTTTAAAATGTTTAAAAATGAAATGTTTTGATAGTTTTTCATAAAATTAATTTTTTACTTGCTGTATAATTTTGTTCATTCTTCTTGAAGAAACCCGTTGACCTGTCCATATCACTGTAACTTGCAACTAACATCACGGGCGCCAATACTTGAGTGAGGGGGGCAAAGGGAAGCAGCTCTCCAAGCTCACCCCAGATTTAAAAAAAAATTAATAAATATCCAAGCACCATATGTAGACCAGTGGATTTTTTTGTCAGTTATTTTAAAAATTGGTGAACTGTAGGACATATTTTAGGATTAAAGTATTTATATAGATAAAATGTGTTTTCGGTGAATATTTACATATTATTGTTCTTTTAATATAAAGTACGAGTAATTAGAGTAATGTATTTATTTAAATTATACATTAAGTACATGGCCTAGTACTTTATACGTAGTAATAGGTTAAACAAGGTTCAAAAATTTATTTTTTAACTGCTTAATTTTTTAGTTGCTTCATGTCCAGCCCCCCTATAAACTTTCATATGGCCGCCCATGACTGACATTGTTTAGTAATACTTGTATTGTGTTTATTAAACTACATTAAAATAAGTTATTGTTTCAATACGACAAATTAGTATGAGAAGTTTTTCTGTCTGTTTTTTAACCTTATTTAATATGTTCCCAACATACAATGATAGATAATGCATTTTGTTGACTTACCCCAGTCCCAGGCGCCACCACCCTCAGTAACCAAGTTCCGAGGATGGTGGCCTTGCGCTAAAAAATTCCCAGCTAATGAGTTTGTAGCTACACCAGTTTTTATTTCTGTATTATGATACAGAGATTGATGGTGAGAAGATGATAATTTTTCATCTACTTCTTGATATCGAATTTGAGCATCAATACATTTTATATCTTCTGCTGAACTGACGGATGCATGATACTGTATCTGGGCTTGAGTCTGTGCATTTCTTGTACCACCGTGTGACTCCTGGTTCGGACTTAGTATGGATTCTAAACAAATATTACAATTACTCTTAACCAGCATTAATATTACATCTATTGTAAGTTTATCATTATTATTATTATTATTATTATTTTATATATATATATATATATATATATATATATATATATGAAGTTAATATATTACTATTGTAAGTAATTTTATCCACCATTAAGTGCAATAATTTTACCTTGAGTGATGAGGCACCTTTCGGTCACTTGACCATTGTCGAATCACTGATATTTTTCTGGTGTAGATGTTCGGTCCGTGATATTGGTATTTGTTGACGTTACACACACTTTCTCTTGATCTGTGTGTATGATGTTTTTATATAGTACGTCTTCTGTATATGTTGTTTGTAGATTCATTAAATTGTTGTGTATGTTTTTATAAATGTGGTATTTTTCTAGTGAGTTTAGTTCTATTGGGTTATTATTTATTTCAAGTATGGTTAGATTATTTTAGTAATTTGTTATTTCATGTTTATGTGATATTAGGTGTGCTGCAACATTTGATACTTTTAATTTTTTGTTTTTGAATGCTCTATAATGTTCTTCAAATCTTGTTTTAAATGATCTGGTTGTTTTTCCTATGTAAAATGCGTTACAGTTGTTGCATGTAATTTTGTAAATTCCTGATAGGTTATGTTTTTTTGAATTTGTTATATGGTTTGTGTTATTAAGATATTTTATTATTTTGTTGTTTGGTTTGTATGTTAGAGTGTAGTATTCTTTGTTGTATATATTTGTTATTTTTTCTATTTTGTTATTGGTGTATTTATATTTTAGGTAGAATTTTTATTTTCATTATTTTTGTGTTCCGGTTGTAGTGTTGTGTTGAGGTTAGGTTTTTTTGTGAATTTATTGTATATATTTTTTATAATGTGTTTATTGTATCCATTTTCTATTGCTATTTTTGTAATGTTATCTAATTCTTCATTTAATTTTTGTTTGTTATCCTGTGTGTATTTTATTGCTTTATTTATCATGTTACTGTAAGTGTTAATTTTGTGTGTCCAGGGGTGGTTAGATTTGTAGTGTATTGTGGTGTTGTTGGAAGTAGGTTTACTGTATACTGTAGTTTCTATTTTATTATCATTTATATTTAAAGTGATGTCGAGATAGTTGATTGTTCTATTTGTTTCTGTTTCAACGGTGAATTGTATGTTTTCGTTGTATGTATTTAGTTTGTTTAATATTATGATGTGTTCGTTGTGAATGGTAGGTTGGTATATTACAAGTATATCGTCTACATACCTTGTCCGTAGTGAAATATTGTGTGTGTTTAGTATAGGTTTAATTATTATTTGTTCAAAGTGTTATAAATATATTTCTGACATGACAGATGATATGGGTGAACCCATGGGGAGTCCAGTTGTTTGTTTATAATATTTATTGTTAAATTGGAAGTAATTTTGGTTACATATGTGTTTGGTTAGCGTAATGATACTATCTATTATGTTTCTTTTTTCGTTATTGTGTATTAGTTTGTTTTTTATTATTTCTATGGTTTCTTCTATTGGGATACTAGGGTACATATTAGTTATGTCATAACTTATTATTTTTGTGTTGCTGTTTGTTTTTATCGTTTTTATTTTATTAATTAATTCGTATCCATTTTTTATATTGTATGTGTTGTAGATATGTATTTTAGATCTTATTATTTTGTCTAGTATTTTTGCGATTATGTAAGATGGTGCTGTTGTGAAATTTATTAGTGGTCTAAATGGTGTGTCGGGTTTGTGGATTTTAGGTATCCCTATACTAAACACACACAATATTTCACTACGGACAAGGTATGTAGACGATATACTTGTAATATACCAACCTACCATTCACAACGAACACATCATAATATTAAACAAACTAAATACATACAACGAAAACATACAATTCACCGTTGAAACAGAAACAAATAGAACAATCAACTATCTCGACATCACTTTAAATATAAATGATAATAAAATAGAAACTACAGTATACAGTAAACCTACTTCCAACAACACCACAATACACTACAAATCTAACCACCCCTGGACACACAAAATTAACACTTACAGTAACATGATAAATAAAGCAATAAAATACACACAGGATAACAAACAAAAATTAAATGAAGAATTGGATAACATTACAAAAATAGCAATAGAAAATGGATACAATAAACACATTATAAAAAATATATACAATAAATTCACAAAAAAACCTAACCTCAACACAACACTACAACCGGAACACAAAAATAATGAAAATAAAAATTCTACCTAAAATATAAATACACCAATAACAAAATAGAAAAAATAACAAATATATACAACAAAGAATACTACACTCTAACATACAAACCAAACAACAAAATAATAAAATATCTTAATAACACAAACCATATAACAAATTCAAAAAAACATAACCTATCAGGAATTTACAAAATTACATGCAACAACTGTAACGCATTTTACATAGGAAAAACAACCAGATCATTTAAAACAAGATTTGAAGAACATTATAGAGCATTCAAAAACAAAAATTTAAAAGTATCAAATGTTGCAGCACACCTAATATCACATAAACATGAAATAACAAATTACTAAAATAACCTAACCATACTTGAAATAAATAATAACCCAATAGAACTAAACTCACCAGAAAAATACCACATTTATAAAAACATACACAACAATTTAATGAATCTACAAACAACATATACAGAAGACATACTATATAAAAACATCATACACACAGATCAAGAGAAAGTGCGTGTAACGTCAACAAATACCAATATCACGGACCGAACATCTACACCAGAAAAATATCAGTGATTCGACAATGGTCAAGTGACCGAAAGGTACCTCATCACTCAAGGTAAAATTATTGCACTTAATGGTGGATAAAATTACTTACAATAGTAATATATTAACTAAATAAAGTCAGTGCAACGGAAAAACAATGGATAACGTAAAATATCAAGAATATATATATATATATATATATATATATATATATATATATGTTAATTACCTTCTGATGATCTCCTCCCTGAAGTAGACCTGGGACTTGAGTCTGTTGAAATTTGTCTTGGAGATCGTGGCACGTGCATTTG
>JBAIZL010000403.1:452500-495000 GCA_036971475.1 Prosapia bicincta
AACAACAAAATAATAAAATACCTTAATAACACAAACCCCAAAACAAATACAGAAAAACATAACCTATCAGGAATTTACGAAATTACATGTAATGACTGCAACGCATTTTACATAGGAAAAA
Organism: Prosapia bicincta; assembly: GCA_036971475.1. NCBI lineage: Eukaryota > Metazoa > Arthropoda > Insecta > Hemiptera > Cercopidae > Prosapia > Prosapia bicincta. Next base: position 452,622 of record JBAIZL010000403.1, read on the forward strand.
CAACTAGATCATTTAAAATAAGATTTGAAGAACATTATAGAGCATTCAAAAACTAAAATTTAAAAGTTACAAATGTTGCAGCACACCTAATATCACATAAACATGAAATAACAAATTACGAAAATAACCTAACCATGCTTGAAATAAATAATAACCCAATAGAACTAAACTCACTAGAAAAATACCACATTTATAAAAACATACACAACAATTTAATGAACCTACAGACAACATATTCAAAAACATTATACACACGCCTCAAGAAGAAATATGTATGACGTCAACAAATACCAACATCACGGACCAAACATCCACACCAGAAAAATAGTGAAAAATTAATCAGTGATTCGACAATGGTCAAGTGACCGACAGGTCATCGCGTAAGGTAAAACTATTGCACTTAGTGGTGGAAAAAATTATTTACAAGTAATAATAACTTCATAAAGTCAGTGCAACGGAAAAATAATGGACAACGTGAATTATCACAAAAAAAAATATATATATATATATATATGTGTGTGTGTGTAACGAAATTCATTAAGTTAAAGAAACTGTTAGAAATTATTTGAACTTGTGGGATATACCTAGTTAGTGCTAGTCTATTGTCAGATCTATTGGCAGAAATAAGTTACTGCACCCACCTGCAAGTCATAAATAAAAATAATTCGAAAGTGGTTCATTGTAAGTAAACCAAGATGTGCCTCCTTCATGGGAGAGAAGCTTTACCTAGACATCCACCGACCAGGGAGATTTATGACTAGGAACCCCTGAGAAATCAGAAAAACACATGCACCTGTGGGAAAGTTCAACAAATTTCCACGAAGCCCAAAAGGAAGCGTCAAAATTTCATAGGCTAGCCAGACTTTGAGCTCCATAAGGAAGCCAATCAAATTTAAAGAGGGGATGAAACACAAACGGATACAATCTAAGAGGATGTTCAGGAAGGGCAGTCAATTTTCAGTACTCGAAAGGGTCAAGTTGTAGGACTCGAGGAGTCATAATGCAGGACTCGAGGGAGAAGTAATGTTCAGTTTTTAGTAAGAAATATCAAATTCAAGCAAAGTAATGTGGCAATTTAAAGTAAGGGAGATTATTAAATAGAAAGTGAAGTATAAAGAGGGAGATTAAAGGGTAACAAGTGAGATTAAAATAAGGGAGTGATTAATAAAGTCAGTTACGGCATAGAAACATTTCGAGAAATTAAGAAAAGTGAAATTGATAGGAAAATATTAATAAGTGAATTTGTGTCAAGTGAAGTGAAACAAGGAACCACGCAAGTAATAAGTAACACATTTATTTTTAACTTAAAGCCAACTCTTTAAAGTAACAAACATTAAGAATCTTTTAAACTTTTATAAATTCCTTAAAAAGTCATAGTTAATTGAAATATAAAATTTATCAAACCAAGTGCAGTAACTTATACACGCCCTTAGATAGCTAAAAGAAAGTAAATTTAGAATTGTAAAAAAAAACTAATAGTCAAATAAGAGTCTGGATGCCTATCGGCAAATATTAGAGTTAGTAAAACGAATTATATGAACTACCTGTAAATGCAATATTGATCTCAGGAAAAAATAAATCTGTAATTATAAAAGCAAGTAGTTGGATTATTAATTTAATTTCCTAAGAGTCAAAATATCCTGTAGAGAAGCAATAAGTGAAGGTTCGTTATATAACAATTGTCGCCCAACGTGGATGGCAAAGGTACGTTATAATATATATATATATATATATATATATATATATATATATATATACATAGTTTTGGTTGGTAAAGATTATTTAGATTTTTTGGACTAGGAGACTGACAGACTTACCTTGGTAAGAGTCCACTCTGTAGTCTTGAAATTTAAACACATAAAAGCACTTAACCAATGATATATTTCAGTAGTCTTAGTAAATCAAAGAGAAAACACAAAAAAATTCATTCTCTCATATTTCTTTATATATATATATATATGTATATATATATATGTATATATATATATATATATATATATATATATATATATATATATATATATATATATATATATATATATATATATATAGGCAGGCAAAAGGAGAGAATTTTGAGACTTCATAGGGGCACATAACGAAGTGAGCATCGATGTGTCAAGGAGGTCGTAAGGTTGCAATGTTGGAATACAGAAAGAGATATGTGGAGTGGGTATGGAAAGTGTATAAGAGTTTCAAATCCAATCAATTAATAATTCTGAATAACTTATTAATTAAATTTTAAATAAGTAAGGAGTGGTAAAGTGACTAGGGAATAAACTATAAATCATTGCGTATATAACCAGTAGCTACAGATGTTTAATAGCGTGTCTTTTGACTAGAAAGAGTCAGCTGTTTATTACAGTTTTCAGTGAAATTCAAAGACCATTAAAGGATAACAGATAATCCAGACCGACATCAAGAAAGAATGGAGGAAGGTCTCATCCTTACCCACTCAATGCACTAACTCTAAAAATACCAGAGATTTATTTTAAAGAAATTCAAAATTAATTGAAAGAGATTTACAACTGTATACATATTTATAAAGATCATTAAACTAAATAATTAAATATTCATTATAAATTTTAAAATTACTAACCACTAATTATTTTTATTTTAAAAAATCTAAAGAGCAAGGTAAACCTCATGAAGCAACCCCAATATAAATGCAATTAAATTTGTTATTGTAAATATATTTTTTTGCCAGCTAATATTAATGTATTTTAAATATTCTCAAAGGCTCATAAACTAGGCGAAACCGTAAAATTTAAAATAATAATATAGGTAAGATAGTTAATAATTATTGTCACCATTGATTACTCATTGTTGCTTGTTAATAACGAGGATTAATGTTAAATTGATGCTCTGTGTACAATTATTTAGTTTAAACAAAGAGTCAAGAACAAACAGAACACCAACTCAACATTTTACAACCACATAAAAGATACAGGAGACAAATACACAGACATTTACCAAAACCTAGAAATCCTACACATTAAAAAAAAGGACCACATCTCAACACACTAGGACAATATGAAATTTACAGACACACAAAAACACAAAGTACAAACATATTAAACGAATAAACACAATACAAAATCACACATACTCTTTGATACTATTGAAAACCTACCTTTAAAACCGTCACCGCTTGACCCAACATCTCCAAGCAGAAGACACTGATGAAGATCGGCACATAGCGATCGAAAACGTTCTGTCTCAGTAAGTTTTAACAAATTTACTAAATTCAAAGTCGGATAGTCATAAACTATTGTTTAAGTGATTAATAAGATTCAACCGAACGTAATGGACTACAAAATTCAAGAATTATTTAGTATCTGGAATCACCTTCCAGAGCAGTAATTAAAGTAAGATTACTATAACTATGATGTATAATTGATGAGGCCAATACATTAATTGAACAATTGCTTACCAATAATTACTTATACAATAACAAGTCATTGAAAACAGGTGCTGCATACTACTGCATATATTTTGAGGGATTTTCTGCTGTCGGGGCCTACCTTAGTAACTATGAAAGTGAGGTAGGTGCAATATATGCTGCAGCAATAGAACTTGAGAACCTGACTGCTCCAGGTAAGGCCGTTTTTCTTGTTGACTCTAAGACCGCCATCATGAATCTCTTTGGGAACTCACGGACCGACTGTAGTAGAACCATAGAATGTAGAAAAAAACTAAATGCTCTCATAAATGCCGGGTGGGTACTTAATTTCCAGTGGATCCCGAGCCATGTAAACATCACTGGCAATGAAAAGGCTGATCAACTAGCAAAGCAGGGAACAGGCCTCCCCCAGACCGAGCATCTGAGTTCACTAAATTCCTCCAGATCCCTAATAAAGATTGAGCAGGAAAACGGTGGGAACGTCTTGTGACGGGTAGACCAATTGACCAAAACTTGCCCCGATCTGTTAGCGTTGCAGCTTTCAGATTGAAGACCGGTCTTACCTTGCTGTGCACCTTTAGAGAACAACAATTACCTCTTTTTATTTATGAGTTCTTCTGACAATACAGTAATATAAATGACATTATGACAGCATAAACCACAGCAAATAAGAAGAGTTTACTTTAAAACAGAGTATAATACTAATAAGTGATGACTACACATAACTCTAGGTGACTATGCACTTTCAAAGCAGGAACACTTACCCACTAGAGTTGTGTGAACTCTGTTGCAATTGGGGAGGTTGTTGAGGTGGGTACCCAGGCATCACGTTTCCCGGATTATTCTCAGACACGGAGACAGGCTGTGCTGTTGGTGTGCCAGAACTGTTATAGTTTGGCGTTTTATTGCCTACTGAATCAGTGTTATTCTCCATGTGTGCACTGCTGCATCGACTACTCGGGGTTGTAGAAGGTGGCGGAGCCAAATTAACATCCTATCACAGAAAGAAAAAATGTCGAGGTGAGAAACAAATTACATAATTAAGCCTCAATTACAATTTCGTTTGCTATTAAATTAATGTACTACTAGGTTTAAGTTTGCTGACAGGACTAGTTTGTATGCTAAGTTTATGATATTTCCTACTTTCTTAGCATATATAAGTCAAAGCACTGTATCTGCTAGTCATTAATTTAATGAGGATTGAGAGTGCCAAATAAAACTATAAGCTAGCATTGAATCAAGTAAACATTTATTGGCAGTATACCAATTTTAGGAACACAAGGGAGTTTCACACTATTTTCTGTAATTTTTATTGTTTTTTTTAAAATCTACAAAAAACTTAGCAAGTAAGAGAAATATTTACTAGTTATAATCTTAACCTTCAAACACACGCGCCGGGGTGTAAAGCACCCCACACCATTCATTTCTCTCTGAGGCAACTACAAAAAATTTTTCTTCTCGCTCCCCTCCTAGGTAGTTGTTTTTCACTTCTTCCTTCACACTATCACTCATGGCCAACCCGTTGTGGCGTACCAGTCATTGTGTTTACATTGTTGTTTTAACTGCGGGGTGAATTCAACCCCGCGCGTGTGTTCTTTTTGTTGGTACATTTTTAAGTTATTGTTTTTTAATTAAAATAATTTTTTAGTGTGAGTCTTTTATTGGTGTTTAACATATTTATTTATCTTTTTTGTTGTAATTTTGTCTTTTTGCCATAAAAAAATTAAAATTCTGGGTCAAGAACTTTCAAAACCCCATATTGCATGAAGAGCCTTACTGCCAGGACTACCTTTGCATATAAAAGCAGGTGTGAAACACATAAGTGGTGTTGAGGAAACTCGAGAAAGAAAAATAAAAGGAAGTTCTGGACAATGCGAAGTTTGCCCGCGGCAAAAAGACGGGAAGACAACCACTTCATGCTGCAACTGCAACAAATTACTTTGTAGGGAACATTCTTTATATACTGTGAAGAATGTGCACCTGAATAAAAATACATTTTGAAAATATTAGTTTAAAAAATATCTTTACTTTTTTTAAATTTTTTTGACTTTTTAATTTGGACTGAACTAATGTTTACTTCTAAACCAATACTTCTGTACACAGTTATGAATTGAGCTAATTTTTTTCCCCTACTAAAATGTGTATATTTTTTGAAATATTTTATTCCAATGTAAAAAATTATTTACTAATGTTTACTTGACAATATGAAGTAAATTGCATAGTAATAAGTATTATTTTTCATTATGACTAGTAATTTTAAATTTTAAGTGTGGCAAATTTTGACGATTTTCAAGCTGAATTTACATAATTTTTTTTCAAATAAACATATTGTTGTATTTATGTTGTCTAACTTTTTGAAAAGTCCTCTAAAGAATCTAGCCATTACAACTTACTAAAATGTATGATTAAATGTCTAATTTTAATTTGAAAAAAAAGATACAATTTATAAAGTCAATTTACGTGCATTTAGACTATAGTACTACAAAAAAAATCTACAAGTGATACACTTATACAAATTATATAAAACGTTTTATAAACAACAACATTCACACACACAATTTTATAAAGATGAAAATTTAGTGATAATTAACTTTTTTTTTAGATAAGAAATGGGGTGGAAAATACCCCGCGCGTGTGTTTATGTCCGAGTAGTTGGCGCGTGTGATTGAAGGTTAATGATGTCTATTCCAAGGTACACATTTTGATAAAGTAAACAGGTTTCTTTAGCAAAAGAATTTTCAGGTCAAGTTTTATATCAGTCCATATTCTTATCATGTTGCTTCATTTCATATGCTGAGTATAATGTGAACAAGATACATTTGTTTTGTACATTAACAATATACAAAGGTGTTATTTCACAGATGACGGGAAATAGTAAGTACAGGTGAAGGAAATCATCACGGATTGAGCCAAAAATTAATGCTGCACTGTTTGATTATTTCAAATATTGCTACAGTGACCTTTAGAGAGAAATTTATAGGATAAATCAAATAGAATTTAAGAGATTGTATTAAAAATAAGGATTCAAGCATAATAGGTTTATAAAAAACAAAATTTAAATTATATAAATGGAGTAGAGGGTTAGCTTCGTAAAAGGAACGAATGTTTTGAAACGTGTCAGCAAGTAAGCAATTACGTATTCACTTAGTTAAGTATTTTTTAAATTAGTTAAATTATTATATAATTATTTTTGCTAAGAACAAAGTGAAAACGTAGCTACTTGATATGCTGATTGTTTCGAAACTCTTGACATAGCCTGATACTTATAGCTTTTACTTAAGGCTGCAGGTGTGTGATTTATGGGTGTAGGATAAATGGGTTGTGTACTATGTATTGAAAAAGGGTGTTAGATACAAAGTATGTGTGATCGTTTGAAATATGTTGTTTTTGTTTTATGTGATGTTTCTATATTTAGAATTTTTTAGTGGTTAAGTTTTTCCTATTGCCTAAAACATGAAGAAGGTTTAAATTAGTATGAATGATACTATTTATTAGGAATATACTGTGGTTGAATTTAATAATAAATACACAACAACCTCTTAACCACAAACTTTCTTTAATTTACCCTAATGTACATTTCAATTACAAAGTAACCATCCTCAGAGGGATAACATACAAAGACTGTATGTTATCAAGGACTCATCAGTCTTTGTATGTTATCCCTCTGAGGATGGTTACTTTGTAATTGAAATGTACATTAGGGTAAATTAAAGAAAGTTTGTGGTTAAGAGGTTTTCGTGTATTTATTATTTTATTAGTATGAATGATTGTATGTGTGTTGAGTGTCTTGTTTATGTGGTACATACAAGACACCCCCCACACGTACACAAGCAACAATGTTAATTTAAACATTCTCCACTTACTAAAAAACTAACCACTACAGAAAAATCGAAATATACTAACACCACATACAACAAAAACAACATATTTTATCACACACACTTTCTATCTAACACCCTTTTTCAATGCATAGTACACAACCCATCTATCCCACACCCATAAATAACACACACCTGCCGCCTTGAGTCAAACCCACCTGTAGCAGGTATGCTTCGTCCATAGTTTCAAAACCATCAGCACATCTAGGTGTGATTCTGTGGTGTGTTGGTGTTCTGTGGTGTGTTATTGTTCATGGAGTATTTGTTAATTATGTGTTCAAATATAGTATTTGATTGTGTGTTTTGTCGTTTAGAATGTATTGTGGATAGTTATTGTGGTGTTTGTATATTTTGTAGTTTTCTGTTTGTTGCTTTTTTTATGTAGTATAGGGTTTTAGATTAGTGCCTATATTGGTGAATGTGTGTAGTTTGTCTTGTATGTGTATGGCAAAGTTTGATTTGGGTTATTTGTTTTTTATGTCTTTTATGTGTTCTTTGTATCTTGTAGCACATAATTCGACAAAGATGAAGATAGTAAGATACGACAACATTTGATACTATCAGTTACACATAAAAATCAATTGACAAATAATAAACTAAGGTGAAAAATAATTAATTAAAAAAATTTCACCCGTATAAAAAATAGGCTATAATATTTAGAGCTTTATAAGAAAGAATATTTTCGTAACAAAATACAACTCAATTGATGTGAAGAATTAATTCGTACCCGCTAGTACCTGTGGCATGCATGTAATTAGATCCACAATGGGTTAATAAAAAAAATGTAATTTTTTAGTGCAAAGATATTTTTTTATGTTTCAGGGTGCCTACCCTCACCATCAAGGTAAACAATACATTTCAGGTTTTCCTTCTGATAAACAAATTTTTATTACATGGCAATCGTACAGCTAACTATTGTCACACTGTACTTAAAGATAATAGCGTACACATTAAGTTGTATTCCTGTTGGAGTGGTCACTTAAATAACCAACAGCTACTATCCCATATTAGCTAATTAAGAGAAGACTATTGATAAGATTAATTCCTTATTTAAACCTACCTGAGAAGAATGTGTGTAAGTTCCATTTAAATACTCTGAAGATCGAGGAGATGCATCTATGTACTCGACACCATTGATGTTTGTTGGGCCATTTCTTGTTTGCGCTAAATTACCATTAACTAACGTAGGCTGTGCTGCGTAGTTTCCATTTGCATGTATAAATCCAGCTTGCTGTTGTTGCTGATAGCCTGCAAACAAATGCATATTGCAACTAAACGTGGCAACATAACACAGGTTTTATTCTGCACACAGTTATGATCATATTTATGTTGTAACGATTCGCCCTTTTGCCTTGGAATTTATCTTTATTTAAATATGTTATTTTACTTATTACAAAATTTTTATTTTTACTTACCAGGGCTTCTAGTCTTACGTCACAGCTCAGGCAGAGACTGTCTGTCTGTGACGGCCTTACAATCTTGAAGATAGAACTAGGTTACGTACGAAATTACCATTGAACGTTTAAAAATACAATAATAAACAATTTATTGATTAACCACAAATTACAAATTGAACAAATGACAACCAATGTATCGAGTGATTTATATCAAATTACTGCCAACCATTCTTTATATACAGCAATTACATATTAAGTGTTCAAGGTAGTAAGTTAAGTGTTCAAATTTATTTTAGAAATGAATATCCAAAGACGATTTCTACCGTTTATGTGTTAGTTATTTATCTGTCAGAATTTAAGTTAGTTAAAATTAAAATACATTTTCTTTATTATACTCCAAAAAATGTACCTGGTTGTGAACACCACTTGTATAACACTATAACATTTTATTTATCACTGCACATCACTCTCGCGATAGGGGCACTTGAACAAAAAAAGTACGAACATTTACTATATGGAACTCATGGGAAAAAGATTCTGGCTTCTTCTGTACGTTGCATTAATAAACTGGTACCGGCCTTGACATCTTAAATTTTGATTAATGAATGCTTACAAATTTTCTAAATCATGTTCGAAATTACTATCACGTATATCTTGTCCAAAGACTTTTTGTGAAGTGGGGCAGTTAGATATACGCACGAAGCAGAGTTCTTATGCAACCCCCCCTTATTTGTTCTTATATACATTTTTGATTGGTTCGCAGGTATCACCCCATGCTTACGTCATATGGCATGTTCTGGTTAACTTCCTTAACTTACCAACATCGTACGATATTTTACAATTTTGCCCACTAGATTAACAAATGTTCACCAAGAAAACAATTTTTTTTTTTTTTTTTATACTGGGCCATCTAATTATAAAATAAAAATTAAATATGTAAATGAATTTATATGTAACACCTAATTATTTAAGAGTGTTACATTGTTTTGTAATACAATTATACAAAAGATATAGTTTGGTGTAATTGTTTTATTGCAGAATTTGTTATAAAATGCCATAAATATTATAACTACTGTTACTGGCACACGAGAAGAGCCCTGGTGTAGAAATGAATCATGCTCGGTTTTCAGTTCTGCTCATGCGCTGTCGATGTATTCCTGTACGGAAGTTTACACTGTATAACGGTACTGTAGTTTTTAGTAATTATACTTTAGTAAGTAATATAAGTATTTACAGATAGGTAAAAGTACCAATTTAATAAGAAAGAGCACACAAAATAAATGTGATCCCGTTCCTGCATTATAATTTCCTGTAAATCTGACGTTTAAGGCTAGAAATGTTTGTGGGGATGACCTCATTGTTTTGACCTGGCTTAGGCCAGGCTCTTCTCTGCGTTGGTGACAGATTGAACAGAATTTTTTTATTCCTTTTAAATTTAAAGAAAAAGACATTTATTATCAACTAACCTGGTGTCGGTTGATGATATGTTGTAACACTTGTGTATTGCGGATGGTGATACCGCAAGTCTTCAAGTTGGTGAGGCGGTATCTGCTGGATAAACTGTCCCTGAGGGGTCCAGGTCCCTGTTGGATAAAATAGGTGTAAAAACAGTTTTATTTTAACTTGAATTTATTAGTCAAATATTTAATTCTAAGAAAGTCCAGAAAACATTTTGACAGAAGAAAGCTATTTCTCAACATTCATTTTCAACAGACATAAGTAATTAACTAAATAAATAAAAACCCACTAAACCCAATATAAAAATCTATTATTTTACTACAATTATTTGTAAGTGTAAAATGAAAGGTTTTTAAATTATGGTTAGTGGATTTTTATTTAATTATTTAAAATTAATCTACAGTGGTCAAGAAATATATTATTAAATAATTTAACTGAGTATATTCTACTGTTTTCTCTTGTTTTAATGTGTAACACATTTAACTAATAAGTCAAAAGAAACTTTATTTTTACAAGTCCTCGTGATTGCAACAAGAATATTGGTAAACACCCCAATACCACAAAAATAACTAATACTACATGTTACCTAAGATTAAACCCTTATGTACATTTTGATGACCATGTCATCATTATCAGAGGTCCTATTAAAAAATTACAATCTAGAATACAATAATTTATAAATTAGACTGTCTAGTTTGTAGTATTACACTAGAATTCCGTAAAAATCTGGAGAGTTGCAAATCCGGATCATAGTTTCTGTGTGCACGGCACTTGACGTGAAGAGTACTGCACTCGGCACCACTGCAGTCCATACTAAACTCAGTGTTATCTTTAATTATAAATCCAAAGAAGATAGAGATAGATTAACTCTGAAAAATGCGCCATAGCTCAATTTAAACGCAACATACCGTATATTTATTCATGATTTAAATTTGTTAGATTTGTATGTTATGCACGCTAACCAATTTACGTGTATTGCAACCATATAGAAAAATAATAAAATTTAGCTAGTTTTTCATAGACCATAATATGCTTTTGTTCAAAAAACAATAAATTACTTTTTCACTCAATTAATTTGTACCTGCATGTTTTGTGGCTTTTTGTGCTATGTATTAGTATGTACCTTATATGTTCTTTCACTAATTTCTTTTATATTTTTTACCTTCCCTGACTTCTATTTTAAAATAATTCCTGGTTTAATTCAAACCTACACAATACTTTAACTATTAAAATAGGATATAGTTAGTGAAATTTTAATTGCATGCAGTAGTTTAGAAATTTCGGATAAATCAGTAGTCCAGATGGGTTGTGGTCCCAATTGATCAGGATTTTTGACGCTCTACTGTACTTATTTTTGATTATTTTTGTGGTAATGAGGTTTTTGACAATATTTTTATTATATTGTAGCACTATCCTCTTGTTATTATATAGGCCCTCTTGATATTATATAAGCCCTCTTGATATTATATAAGCCCTTTTGATATTATATAAGCCCTCTTGATATTATATAAGCCCTTTTGATATTATATAAGCCCTCTTGATATTATATAGGCCCTCCTTGATATTATATAGGCCATCTTGATATTATAAACTCTCTTGATATTATATATAAGCCTTCTTGACATTATAAAAGCCCTCTTGATATTATATAAGTCCTTATGATATTATATAGGCCCTCTTGATATTATATAAGTCCTTATGATATTATATAGGCTCTCTTGATATTATATAGGCCCTCTTGATATTATATAAGCCCTCTTGATATTATATAAGCCCTCTTGATATTATATAGGCCCTCCTTGATATTATATAGGCCCTCTTGATATTATATAGGCCCTCTTGATATTATATAAACTCTCTTGATATTATATATAAGCCTTCTTGATATTATAAAAGCCCTCTTGATATTATATAAGCCCTCTTGATATTATATAAGCCCTCTTGATATTATATAGACCCTCCTTGATATTATACAGGCCCTCTTGATATTATATAAATTCTCTTGATATTATGTATAAGCCTTCTTGATATTATAAAAGCCCTCTTGATATTATTTAGGCTATCCTCTTGATATTATATAAGCCCTTTTGATATTATATAGGCCCTCTTGATATTATATAGGCCCTCTTGATATTATATAGGCTCTCTTGATATTATATAAGCCCTTTTGATATTATATAAGCCCTCTTGATATTATAAAAGCCCTCTTGATATTATATAAGCCCTCTTGATGTTTAAAAATTTATAGTTTTCCTCATGAGTGGTTGCCTTTCTGAATATTTTAAAGCCTTTATGAAATTTGTCTTTAGTACCTCCTCCGCCTAGTCTACCTTAGTTAATTGATATTAGAAAATTAGGTTTTGAATGTTGATATTTTATTAATTTCAAATTGTTAAAAAATAACCAAATGAACAATTTTCTTTATTAATGACATTTTTACAATTTGATTGTAATTTTACAATGCCAGTATTACTCGGTATATACAAGTGATATTTGTTTAAAATTGTTTTAAGTCAATTACTACTGAGGTCAACAAAGAAAAATTTCATTTTATTTTTTACTTTTCATGTTACTTTTCATTTTATATTTACATATAATATGAATATGAATATACATATAACAAAATCAGAATTATTATTTTTGTTTGTTACTATTTATTCACTTTCATATTTTTTTTTTATTCGTTTCTAATTTATGAAGCTGATGGTGGTCTTAAATATCTTATTCTATCCATCTCTAGTAATGCTTCATTATTTGTCTCTTATAATTTCATATACATCTTTAAATAATAGACTTCTAGCTAATGGAAAGTTGGCTCAATGCCAGAGTGCTGGATTTCAAACATTTAGTCATTCAGTTTGAATCCAACTGAGGAGTCATCAACTTCTTTAAATTTAATGAATTATTAGGTATTTGAAAAAACTGTATTAGGATCAATTGCCATCCACTACAGGGTGTGACAAATGTAATTAAATTTGATGAGATGAATAAAAACATATTTAATTTACGATTGAAAATTAAAACAAATATATATAGGTAGAGTAAAGCTAATAGAAGGAATTGAATGAAGCAGGTTAATATAGGACTTACCTATGGAATTCGGATCAGCTCCAGCAGTCTGATGCCACACCGCATTGGGAAATCTGTGTTCTCTAATAGGAGGGGCAAATCCAGAACCGTCTACTATATTTGTTGGCTGCACATTCCCCCCATAGAAGGGCATAACAGAACCGGGCTGGAACAAAACAAAATAATGTTAAATGATTTTAATTTAACACTTATAACTTACTATGTGAAGCCAACATCAGATAAATGGCAAAAGTGACAATTTACATTGTATGTACCACAGGCCAACGACATTAATTTGAATTGTAAGGAAATATTTTTGTTTAAGTCAATTGGCAAATACTTACCAACAGCTCTTTTACATGTAGGTAATATACATATCATATTCTCTTGTAGGACCTATAGAACTAAACCAAACCAAGACTGGTGAACAGAACAAATTACATCTGACCGGGGAAAAGATCCTGTCTAAACAACAGAGTCTTCAAGAGAACTGAACTAGATAAATTATAAACTGCCTGTACTACAAGAAACACATTTTAAAAAATAGTTTATGACTATTCGAACTTTTTCGCACAGATTTACCAAACGTAATGGACTACAAAATTTAAAAATTTTAAAAAAGAAATTACTTCTGCATTAACAAGAGATTTCTGAACTATTTTTCATGTGAAGGGAACAGAACTAGATTACATAAAAAAAGAGTCCAGGTCATAACATTTCAGGTCACAAAAGGAATCAGCTCCGACAACTATTCCTGTAATTATTAGCCTATGTATGGTTTATATAATTATGATCTCATATATACGTAAATATATAAACATGCCTTTCTCCATAGCTCCATTTCCATAGCTCAATAAATATCAATAAGTACATTACTGAATTTCAATTCTTCAAGAAAACATGTGATGCAATAAATGTAAAGATCAACTGAGTTACACTCTAATTTGCCAATTTTAAATTGCAACTGAAATACTTAATGTTAATAAATCATTACACTTTTGGTATTAACTTTGCAAAAAAACCGCACTTACTGATATTTTAGAGAAGTAGTTCTATCACTATATAGGAGACAATTCAGTGTTACCTAAGGGAAGTAGTTCTATCAGTGTATGGGAGACAATTCAGTAAGTTACCTAAGAGAAGTAGTTCTATCACTATATAGGAGACAATTCAGTGTTACCTAAGGGAAGTAGTTCTATCAGTGTATGGGAGACAATTCAGTAAGTTACCTAAGAGAAATAGTTCTATCACTATATAGGAGACAATTCAGTGTTACCTAAGGGAAGTAGTTCTATCAGTGTATGGGAGACAATTCAGTAAGTTACCTAAGAGAAGTAGTTCTATCACTATATAGGAGACAATTCAGTAAGTTACCTAAGGGAAGTAGTTCTATCAGTGTATGGGAGACAATTCAGTAAGTTACCTAAGAGAAATAGTTCTATCACTATATAGGAGACAATTCAGTGTTACCTAAGGGAAGTAGTTCTATCAGTGTATGGGAGACAATTCAGTAAGTTACCTAAGGGAAGTAGTTCTATCACTGTATGGGAGACAATTCAGTAAGTTACCAAGGGAAGCAGTTCTATCACTGTATGGGAGAAAATTCCGTAAGTTACCTAAGAGAAGTAGTTCTATCACTGTATGGGAGACAATTCAGTAAGTTACCTAAGGGAAGTAGTTCTATCACTGTATGGGAGACAATTCAGTGAGTTACCTAAGGGAAGTAGTTCTATCACTGTATGGGAGACAATTCAGTAAGTTGCCTAAGAGAAGTAGTTCTATCACTGTATCAGAGACAATTCAGTAAGTTACCAAGGGAAGCAGTTCTATCACTGTGTGGGAGACAATTCAGTAAGTTACCTAAGGGAAGTAGTTCTATCACTGTATCGCAGACAATTCAGTAAGTTACCAAGGGAAGCAGTTCTATCACTGTATGGGAGACAATTCAGTAAGTTACCTAAGGGAAGCAATTCTTTCACTGTATGGGAGACAATTCAGTAAGTTACCTAAGGGAAGTAGTTCTATCACTGTGTGGGAGACAATTCAGTAAGTTACATAAGGGAAGTAGTTGTATCACTGTATGGGAGACAATTCAGCAAGTTACCTAAGGGAAGCAATTCTATCACTGTATGGGAGACAATTCAGTAAGTTACCTAAGGGAAGTAGTTCTATCACTGTATGGGAGACAATTCAGTAAGTTACCTAAGGGAAGCAATTCTATCACTGTATGGGAGACAATTCAGTAAGTTACCTAAGGGAAGTAGTTCTATCACTGTATGGGAGACAATTCAGTAAGTTACCTAAGGGAAGCAATTCTATCACTGTATGGGAGACAATTCAGTAAGTTACCTAAGGGAAGTAGTTCTATCACTGTGTGGGAGACAATTCAGTAAGTTACATAAGGGAAGTAGTTGTATCACTGTATGGGAGACAATTCAGCAAGTTACCTAAGGGAAGCAGTTCTATCACTGTATGGGAGACAATTCAGTCAGTTACCTAAGGGAAGTAGTTCTATCACTGTATGGGAAACAATTCAGTAAGTTTCATAAGGGAATTAGTTCTATCACTATATGGGAGACAATTCAGTAAGTTACCTAAGGGAAGCAATTCTATCACTGTATGGGAGACAATTCAGTAAGTTACCTAAGGGAAGTAGTTCTATCACTGTGTGGGAGACAATTAAGTAAGTTACCTAAGGGAAGTAGTTCTATCACTGTATAGGAGACAATTCAGTGTTACCTAAGGGAAGTAGTTCTATCACTGTATGGGAGACAATTCAGTGAGTTACCTAAGAGAAGTAGTTCTATCACTGTATGGGAGACAATTCAGTAAGTTACCTAAGGGAAGCAATTCTATCACTGTATGGGAGACAATTCAGTAAGTTACCTAAGGGAAGTAGTTCTATCACTGTGTGGGAGACAATTAAGTAAGTTACATAAGGGAAGTAGTTCTATCACTGTATGGGAGACAATTCAGCAAGTTACCTAAGGGAAGTAGTTCTATCACTGTATGGGAGACAATTCAGTGAGTTACCCAAGAGAAGTAGTTCTATCACTGTATAGGAGACAATTCAGTCAGTTACTCAAGAGAAGTAGTTCTATCACTGTATGGGAGACAATTCAGTAAGTTACCTAAGAGAAGTAGTTCTATCACTGTATGGGAGATAACTCAGTAAGTTACCTAAGGGAAGTAGTTCTATCACTGTATTGGAGATAAATCAGTAAGTTACCTAAGAGAAGTAGATCTATCACTGTATGGGAGATAATTCAGTAAGTTACCTAAGAGAAGTAGTTCTATCACTGTATGGGAGACAATTCAGTGAGTTACCTAAGGGAAGTAGTTCTATCACTGTATAGGAGACAATTCAGTCAGTTACCTAAGAGAAGTAGATCTATCACTGTATGGGAGATAATTCAGTAAGTTACCTAAGAGAAGTAGATCTATCACTGTATAGGAGACAATTCAGTAAGTTACCTAAGAGAAATAGTTCTATCACTGTATAGGAGACAATTCAGTCAGTTACCTAAGAGAAGTAGATCTATCACTGTATGGGAGATAATTCAGTAAGTTACCTAAGAGAAGTAGATCTATCACTGTATGGGAGACAATTCAGTAAGTTACCTAAGAGAAGTAGATCTATCACTGTATGGGAGACAATTCAGTAAGTTACCTAAGAGAAGTAGTTCTATCACTGTATATGAGACAATTCAGTCAGTTACTCAAGAGAAGTAGTTCTATCACTGTATGGGAGACAATTCAGTAAGTTACCTAAGAGAAGTAGTTCTATCACTGTATGGGAGATAACTCAGTAAGTTACCTAAGGGAAGTAGTTCTATCACTGTATGGGAGATAATTCAGTAAGTTACCTAAGAGAAGTAGATCTATCACTGTATGGGAGATAATTCAGTAAGTTACCTAAGAGAAGTAGTTCTATCACTGTATGGGAGACAATTCAGTGAGTTACCTAAGGGAAGTAGTTCATCACTGTATAGGAGACAATTCAGTCAGTTACGTAAGAGAAGTAGATCTATCACTGTATGGGAGATAATTCAGTAAGTTACCTAAGAGAAGTAGATCTATCACTGTATGGGAGACAATTCAGTAAGTTACCTAAGAGAAGTAGATCTATCACTGTATGGGAGACAATTCAGTAAGTTACCTAAGAGAAGTAGTTCTATCACTGTATATGAGACAATTCAGTCAGTTACCTAAGAGAAGTAGTTCTATCACTGTATGGGAGACAACTCAGTGAGTTACCTAAGGGAAGTAGTTCTATCACTGTATAGGAGACAATTCAGTAAGTTACCTAAGAGAAATAGTTCTATCACTGTATAGGAGACAATTCAGTCAGTTACCTAAGAGAAGTAGATCTATCACTGTATGGGAGACAATTCAGTAAGTTACCTAAGAGAAGTAGATCTATCACTGTATGGGAGACAACTCAGTGAGTTACCCAAGAGAAATAGTTCTATCACTGTATGGGAGACAATTCAGTAAGTTACCTAAGGGAAGTAGTTCTAACACTGTATGGGAGACAATTCAGTCAGTTACCTAAGAGAAGTAGATCTATCACTGTATGGGAGACAATTCAGTAAGTTACCTAAGAGAAATAGTTCTATCACTGTATGGGAGACAATTCAGTAAGTTACCTAAGAGAAGTAGATCTATCACTGTATGGGAGACAATTCAGTAAGTTACCTAAGAGAAATAGTTCTATCACTGTATGGGAGACAATTCAGTCAGTTACCTAAGAGAAGTAGATCTATCACTGTATGGGAGACAATTCAGTAAGTTACCTAAGAGAAATAGTTCTATCACTGTATGGGAGACAATTCAGTAAGTTACCTAAGAGAAATAGATCTATCACTGTATGGGAGACAATTCAGTAAGTTACCTAAGAGAAATAGTTCTATCACTGTATGGGAGACAATTCAGTCAGTTACCTAAGAGAAGTAGATCTATCACTGTATGGGAGACAATTCAGTAAGTTACCTAAGAGAAGTAGATCTATCACTGTATGGGAGACAACTCAGTGAGTTACTCAAGAGAAATAGTTCTATCACTGTATGGGAGACAATTCAGTAAGTTACCTAAGGGAAGTAGTTCTATCACTGTATGGGAGACAATTCAGTCAGTTACCTAAGAGAAGTAGATCTATCACTGTATGGGAGACAATTCAGTAAGTTACCTAAGAGAAATAGTTCTATCACTGTATGGGAGACAATTCAGTAAGTTACCTAAGAGAAATAGTTCTATCACTGTATGGGAGACAATTCAGTAAGTTACCTAAGAGAAATAGTTCTATCACTGTATGGGAGACAATTCAGTAAGTTACCTAAGAGAAGTAGATCTATCACTGTATGGGAGACAATTCAGTAAGTTACCTAAGAGAAGTAGATCTATCACTGTATGGGAGACAATTCAGTAAGTTACCTAAGAGAAGTAGATCTATCACTGTATGGGAGACAATTCAGTAAGTTACCTAAGAGAAGTAGATCTATCACTGTATGGGAGACAATTCAGTAAGTTACCTAAGAGAAATAGTTCTATCACTGTATGGGAGAGAATTCACTAAGTTCTAAATAAGTAAATAAAGGCATTATAAGATGGAAATCCAGTCATCATTTAGAGTGAATAATCAGCCAGACACTTCAACAAAAAAAAAACTCAGGAAGTGATAGTAAATCCTAAAGCATTCCTGTACCAAGGTAGTTCAATTTAGGGTTCTTCAAACAAAAAAAAAATCCCAAGGGGTTTGGAGAAGGGTGAAGGTGGACAAGGGGTAGGTCCATTTATCAATGTAACAAAAGGGGTTGACTTTTCCCATTAGGTCAGTCAGCCAGCACAAAGGAGCTCATGATAGTTGCATTTCACTGAGACATATGTCTTTATAGTGGGGACAAATGTTATTTCACATACCATGTGAGTTTGTTGTTTTAATTAAACCAAAATTACATTTAGACTTTCATCAGATAAAAGTAAAAAAATAAAGTGAAAAATGCCTAAACTTTAATGCTACTATTAAGCATGTCTTAATTTATTCTAAAATCCTTTTCAGAAAGTATTTTGTTACAAAATATATTACATCGCTACAAAGTAAATTGTTTCATCCCCCCCCAACCCAAATAAACAATACATATTTAGCTATTGTTAAAAAGTTATGCATGATAGGTCTGTGACTTCAAATTAAAAAGACATATTATTTAAATTTACTTAAAGAAACTTTAGGAGAGTAGTGGAAACTCAACCTACTGTATGATCTGGAAGGCTGGACATGATGTTATCCACTGCACCATTGACTACTGTCTGGGGAGGAGTTTGTCCACTGCGAGGTACTTTGCTCCGATAGCTCTGCAACATAAAAAGAAAACTACAATTAGAGAGTATTTGGAGAAATAATGTTGTCACCCACTGCACAATTGACAGACGTTTTCCATCAAGTAATTCTCTGCTCTAACAGTTATTCAAGTCGACTGACTACAATCTGGGTAGTTTGTTCTATCTTCAACAACTTTGCTTCAATAACTTCAAGATTATTGAACATCATGTTAAGTTTTGCAAGATTTACTCATTGTGGAAGATGAAATTGAAACAAGGTATTTAAGAGAATTCTGTGGGGGGGACAAATACACTTAAAGGAAGAGATAACAGGAAATTCTTCCCCCTTACCTTCTTTAATAGAAAAATATGAAGAGTGTGGGGCAATGTTGTACATAAGATTTAGTTTTTGGTAAAACCCTACTCTTTTACGAAAAATCTAAATGAAGGTTTTAATTTTTACTTTTAATCTTTTAGATCATTTTCGCTATTAACTAGAATACTACAAAATTCTACAAACAGGTGTATTAAACAGTAAGTATAAGTTATGAGATATAAATTACTAAAACAATACAAAATAAATTAGCTTTTATTATATACATTTGAATACAAGTTTCTACTCTTCCTAAAAATTTTTTAATATTAAAAAAAATATTTTTAAATTGCAAAAGACAGAACAATGTACTCAAATGTATTCAAATATTCCAGAAGTGAAGATGATCACATTAAAAATATTACCCTTTATGGAATTAGATTAGTTTTTCAACAAAGAACATAATTTCTGTTATATATTTACTAAAAATTCAAACTCAAAAATTAATATGTCTTTTGATTTTTTATTCATCTTTAAAAACAATATGAACAAAAAAATGTTAAAGTCAATTTCTAGTCAAGTCAATAAAAAAAAACTTCATTTTAATAACTTTTTATTGAATAATTACAATTAGTATAAATAAAGTAACATAACCTATGCTTCAAAACAGCTGTTCCCAATCGCATAACGTATAACATAAAATCAGCTGTTTTATGAAATCTAAATTGCAAAATTTGTGAAAAGTTTTTCTCCCATATAAAACTAAAATTCGTATTAAATTTAATTAATGAATTAATAATTGAAAAAACTTTATATCGTGCCATTGCTACCAGTTTAAAAAAAATGTATTTAATCTTGAGTGAATGTATAAAATGTATTTTATTAACGTTTGAAAATTTGAACTAAATATATAAATATACACAGGGAGAGCGTGAACTAAAAGAATTAATTGAATAAGATAATTTCTGCAACATATTCATATAATTATTAAAAATTTAACCTAAAATTTGAATATATCGTATGATTTTGGATTCATCTTTAAAATATAAATATCTGTACAAGTAATATCACATTAAAAATAGTTCCTGACCGACAATTTTGTGAAGAGGTACCTACCTCTTGTAAAGTCCAATAAATGTCATATGGAAGTATTTTGGTTTCTAATTAAGTATATCGATTTATAGATATACGAGTTCTTATGGTTGGCCTACTTTTGTGAAACTGTTAGAGAAAAATTACTATAAATTCTGTAACTACAAAAATTTCTGTATGAAAAGAAAACAAATATGAATTTTACAAGGTAGTTATTTTTGTTTCCTAAAAATCTACTTCTTACTATTGTAAAACATTTATTACACTTTTAATATCACCTGTCCAAAAACCTTTGCTTACTGATAATTTTCTGCAAACCTGTTTTGCACTAGGTCAGTGCATTGTTCAAAGCTGTGAGTCCACAAAACATTTATCCTTGAACTGTTTGCTAACTTCTTTAGATCAACATATCATTTTTAAATAAAAGTTTTTTGCTGATTTTACTTTTTGAGTCCTTAATTTTTGAAGGTATTACATTTGTTGTTCTTGTTCTTTTTAGTGCAAGAATTTATTGTTACTGTCAAACATTTAATTTTTGACAATAAACTAGATGTTTGGTGTAGATAATGATTTAACAAACATAGTGTGATTGAAACTCTTACCTCAGTAGGTTTTTCATAAACGTACTTTAATTTGAAGTTTGCTATAACTTATCATTATTTGTAAGTATCAAAAGTAAAAGTTTCACTCATAATCATGATCAACAAAATCCACTGAAATAAACCTTTGTATCCCAAACAAAAAATGTCAATTTCATGGCAAATATTTTAAAATATTTTTTGCCAGGGGAATCAAAATTATTTCGCATACTGCTTTGTCCTCTAAATGTCTCATAGCTAAAACTTTAAATAGTTTTATGTATTTATGTTGACTTATGTATTACTGAACTTCAAAACACAAATGCAGAAGGTTTGCTACAGCTACAAGTTACGCAGGTTCAATACCGCTACAACAGTAACTCTTTAAATAAATCTATCTGAAATCTTTTTGATAAATACAGTAGCTGAATCAACAAAGAAAGAAAATATTTCAGTGCGAACTGAAAAGGTCCAGAAGAATTATATTTTAAACCTTGAGTTGATAATTTCAGCAGCAAAGCAGTACCATACTTGTGCATTGAGAGGCAACGAGTGCTAAGACAAACCTGTAACTTGCCCACTTCCGCACACCCACACGTCGCAGATATACAGTCGGCATTGACAACAGCTGGCTAGAAAGTGATAGTGCGATGAATGGTCGTAGTACGAGCACACACGCACGTAACCATGCCAACCCCCCTCTCCAACACACGCACTATATCTCGTGATTAAACTATTCCATTTATAGAATGTTCTTATCTAAGTTTAGCTCTACTGATTACGCAACGCAATATCTATAATTGTTTTTAGGTTATGTAAACTTGAAACCATTTAACGTGTTGATAAAAACAATGGTTTGAAACACACACAGCATTATCGCTTCTTGTATCAGGTATCCAATACCATAACCGCTGGCAGGTAAAATGTTAAAAATGTAATCCAAATTAGAAAGACTACAATTTACTGTAATTTTTAACCAAACAAAACAGTTACTATCTGAAATTCAAAGTACGAGTATATATAAATTTTCACAGCTTTGTGAATAACTGACACTAGTCTGTGACTACCACGGAAATCAAAATACCAATCAATCAATCAATTTAAAATATCTAATCAATATAAATCAACGCATTGTTACATTGTAGAGTTAAAGCGTAGCACAGAAAGGTAAACTCCAGTACATAAATATGTTTCTTATATAAAAAAATGAAAAAAACTATGATAAACATAACCTAACTTTTTATCTTATATTGTTGCCAGCCTATTGGAGATATCGTCCGTAATGTATGTATAAGCAAGTAATATAAACAAAAAAATTTGAACGTCAATTTCTACTTAGGTTAAAAATACAAATTTTTATATATTTTAGTAATTTTAATACTTTTTATTTTATAATTGTAATTAATATAATTAAAGTAGCATAGCCTATGCTTTAAAACAGCTCTTCTACAACATAACCTATAACATAAAGTCGGCTGTTTTATGAAATCCTGTTATCACTTATTTTAAGCAAAATGGGTCGAAATAACTATATTGCATATTCTTGAATTTTGTAGTCCATTACGTTCGGTGAATCTTATTAATCACTTAAACATAGCGATCGAAAACGTTCTGTCTCAGTAAGTTTTAACAAATTTACTAAATTTAAAGTTCGGATAGTCATAAACTATTGTTTAAGTGATTATTATATTGCATACACTGCCACTTTTGTGAAAATGTTTTTTTTCCATTTAAAAACTACAATTCATTTATTATTAAATTTAATCAATTAACTGATGTTTAAAAAAAACTGTTAACAGCAATTTTCATCCACTAAAACTTTTTTTAAATGTATTTGAACTTCAGTGGATGTCTAACAAACATTTGAATTAACGATTGAAAATTTGTACATGTACTCTACAGGGCTGTAAGGAGAGTGTGAACTAATAGAAGGAATTGAAAAACTATTTCTACCTATAACGCACATTAAAGTACATACTATATTATTATAATAAATATTATCGGTGTGCCTTTTTATTTCTATATAACGAAAACTTAAGCCAATGCCTTATTTGCTACATAGTAGTGCTTTTCTCTTACGTAAGACACAAAACAGTACAATCCAAAGGCGGTTGAATAACAGAGGCGGCCTATTTGTTAAGCTATGATCAGAAGCCATATGGGAAAGTCGTCTGGTATCGGACAAATCATGATTAACCTGGGATACGACTAACGGCAGCACTTGACCGGTCATCAGATTGTTTCATTAATGAAAACGGAGCGGTTGTCACCATATAGGATGATATAGTGGCGTCGTTTAGTTGCAGAGTCATGTTTTGTTGTTTATTCGGGTTTGTTACTGTGCAAAGTTAGGTTTGGGAGATTACAACTTCAATAAATGTGACTATTTATATGTATTTTGTTTATATTCCTCTATAAGCTATAGGTTAAATGAATTCCTACATAAACTATTCACTTCTCTATAGTTGAATCCATGTCAATTGCCGTTCGGATGTTATCGGACAAAGTACTTTCGGGTGGTATCGGACAAAGGAATCTGAAAATTGTAATAGTTAAAACTCTACTCAAAGGGTTTTTCCAAAGAGAAAGATAAGAGGGAACTTGAGTGAAGAATGTATAAAGAGAGCAATAGAACAGGTTTTAAGTAATAAAATGGCAATAAAGGAAGCTAGTGAAATATACAGTGTTTCAAGAAGCTCATTAGAGGACAGGCTCAGAGCTATATCTGAGGGGAAGTTGTGTGAAGAATGTATAAAGAGAGCAATAGAACAGGTTTTAAGTAATAAAATGGCAATAAAGGAAGCTAGTGAAATATACAGTGTTTCAAGAAGCTCATTAGAGGACAGGCTCAGAGCTATATCTGAGGGGAAGTTGTGTGAAGAATGTATAAAGAGAGCAATAGAACAGGTTTTAAGTAATAAAATGGCAATAAAGGAAGCTAGTGAAATATACAGTGTTTCAAGAAGCTCATTAGGGGACAGACTCAGAGCTATATCTGAGGGGAAGTTGAGGAACGCTCAGTGAAAATGCAAGTTGTGGAAAACAAACTAAGGAAATATTATAAAAGTACAAGTTTAAGAAAGCTTAAAACATGTAATAATTGGTACTTCCCTTTTATAATTTTTAATAAAATTTATAAGTTAAAAGAAATAACGATTCAATGCTGCTTTTGTTACAATAATTTTTTAATATCTTAATATGACATTCCTTATTTTCTTTTACAAAGTCACTTACTAATTACAAATTCTTATTTCCTCCACAAAGAATTACAAAAATTAAGCTTTATTAGCCTAAGTCTAAAATTTGTTTATGGCAGCAAGAAGTTTAGTTATAAATTTTAATATTAATTGAATTTGATTTAATTACTTCAATTTGAGCTTGAGCTCTCTTTATCTCGGGTTAATAGGTGGGTTTTCTAAATTTTGAATAATAAAATTTGAGTTGGCACTTTCAAAAAAATATCTAAGTTACAATTCTTACAAGCTAAAATTTTTTACAAGTTATTTGGTTTCTAATTAAATAATTTCCTTAATAATGTCTTCTTAATCGATCAGTTCAATGATTTTGCTTAATGTTATTCTGTAATTAGGATTGAATACGATACTGCACTTTCCGCACCAGTTAAAAAAATAAAATTTCTACAGCCAATTCTGAACACGTCTTCCTCGTTCAAATGCTCTGTTCCAACTCCCACTGACGCTACCTTTTTTAGCAATAAAATGGCCAAGTCGTGAATTTCCGCTATTTTCTCGTTTATTCCTTGTAAGTAACAGCTTTACGGATGTCATGTTCACCGCCTTTGATACACTTCTTCTTCTTAACAACTGCACTTAAATTTCTTTGCAAAACAATTACATTTAAATCTTATTTCCCAAACTGTTTTAGATTATATCTCCACGAGAAATATTTAAAACGAATATCTTTTGCCGGTCATGCGCACGCAACTCTACAAATCCGTTCTACATCTTGTTTACTACAGAACATTCACTAGCTTGCTGTTTGAAAGTTTTAAGTGTATTTATATCGTTCTATTGTTCTATTTAAATTGTTATCTATCAATTACTTCTAATACATTTTCTTATAAATAGTGATTTGTGTGTTTTTTTTTAATATAAAATCTTGTGATTAGATCTAAAATGTGGCCGTGTGCATTTTCTACACAAGTGAAATTAGGTTATGTTTACATTTCGTTCCTGGTATATTTTAGTAATTTTTTACCTACTGAATTTATTTATATATATTTATCTTATTTTGTAAGTGCCTTTTATATATATACTACTTCAAAATGTTACAAACAATAATTACGAAATTAGACCAAACAAGGCTAATGACGTCACTCACTGCATCATTTGCGGCGGGAGTTTTGCCGAAAACTGAATACAGACCCGAGTGTCCAAGGACTGGGCTCACGACAATTGTACCGACTTAGAAGGAAGTAGTCTTTATTACCATTGGGGATGTTTGTACGAAAAAGTAATCAGATAAGAAGAGAGTAAGAGTTTTAATGTTTATCCTAACCTAAAAAATATTTTTAATTTTTTACTTTTTTTACTTCACAAAAACATAACTAAAACTTTAAAAAAGATAAAAAAGTGTTTTTATAGTTGATTTTTCGAAAGTATTTACTTTTTATGAATATTTTATGGATGAATATATAACTAAAATAAATTAAAAGTCTCTTTATTCAGCGCAACCTGACTGTCCGATACCATCCTCCATAATCTAATACAAAAAATACAAAAGGTTTTCAAATTAGCGAAAAATAAATATTTCTTTTATATTTTGAAACAAAAGTATTTAATGGTACTTGGGTAAAGGTATAAAGGTTAGAATGGCAAATAAGTCAATTATTCTAAGTACATAAATAAAACGTTATAGCGAGAAAACAGTTAAAGTTTACATATCACGGAATGACCGCAGTTGTACTACGAGAGTAGCAGTTATAAATTTGTAGTAGTAGTACTGATGATGGTGACATAAGTCATTGAAACGCCTATAACAATGAAATATACAGTTTTGTGAGTTCGTGTCCAGTTATTCAATTATTTATAAACTCAAGCCAGCTCAGTTATTGCTTACGGAGTAACAGGACTTTTATTTCTTACGAGAACATCGTTGAGTAATATAGTTAAATACATGTCTGTTTACTACAATATGTAGGTAAAAACAATTGTTTGTCAATTTATTATTTTTGGAAGGTGAATAACACCTGAGTCGCAATTAAGCTGCCCACTATAGGTAAATCCCAACTGTAATTGTAGTACTACGAGATGGCAGATGAATGTTGAGATGCTATGAAAATGACATTAGTATGTTTAATTGCTAGTATATGGAGATAAGACAAGTGGATCTTTGGATTAACACAAGTGTTTCAGTAAGTGATAGATGAAGATAGATAACACGTAAACAATAAAGATTAAATGGGACTTACATTAAATGTATAAATTTTATGTATTTGATAAATACACAAAATATCTCCACGTGAAGTGAAATTACACCTGTTAGGGGATAAAAACAAATGCTAAAGTATTACGTCATGAAGATCTCCAACATACGAAGGCTATGTCACAAGTGCCAATCGTTTAAAGGCAACTATGGTCTCTGTGCCTATATTGTACGTGCCTAGTAGATGAGTTTAGATTAGCCGCTCCATTTATTACAGATTGGACACAAACGATCAAGTAATTATAACGTTCGGGTAACGCCTGCCCACTACGAATTCCCCCCGTTGATCTCGGTTTCACGTAGGCCCATATTCTAAACACGAACAAAATTATAGGCAATACGAGTCAGCACACACATAGTGCTCACAAATTTAAACTTTACCTCAACATACCGACAGACATTAAACTGGATGAAAAAGCTTTGCATAGAAAAAGTGTAATTATGTTTATTCTAAGTAAGTAACCGGAAGCAAGCAGTTATAATTATGTTTATTCTAAGTAAGTAAGCTGAAGAAATTAGGTGTAATTATGTTTATTCTGTAGTAAGGAACCAGGAGTATGCAGGTGTGAATGTGTTTATTCTATAGTAAGTGACTGGAAGCATACAGGTGTGAATATGTTTATTCTATAGTAAGTAACTGGAAGCATACAGGTGTGAATATGTTTATACTATAGTAAGTAACTGGAAGCATACAGTTGTGAATGTGTTTATTCTATAGTAAGTGACTGGAAGCATACAGTTGTGAATGTGTTTATTCTATAGTAAGTGACTGGAAGCATACAGTTGTGAATGTGTTTATTCTATAGTAAGTGACTGGAAGCATACAGTTGTGAATGTGTTTATTCTATAGTAAGTGACTGGAAGCATACAGTTGTGAATGTGTTTATTCTATAGTAAGTGACTGGAAGCATACAGTTGTGAATGTGTTTATTCTATAGTAAGTGACTGGAAGCATACAGTTGTGAATGTGTTTATTCTATAGTAAGTAACTGGAAGCATACAGGTGTGAATATGTTTATTCTATAGTAAGTAACTGGAAGCATACAGGTGTGAATGTGTTTATTCTATAGTAAGTAACTGGAAGCATACAGGTGTGAATATGCTTATTCTATAGTAAGTAACTGGAAGCATACAGGTGTGAATATGTTTATTCTATAGTAAGTAAATGGAAGCATGCAGGTGTGAATGTGTAAATCTATCCTAAGTAGATACTTTGTATGTATGTGCTTACATTACAATAAAAACATACATTGAATTGTAAAATAGTAAATCGTTTATTAGGGCTTCAAGTTTGCTCACTTTCGCAAGTACGTAAAGAACGTATTGAGCGTTCCCACCAAACAGGTGTAGGTTAGCCTCCTGGCCTTCAAGCAGCACACAAATAGCCATCCTCCCACCAAGGCCTTATAAATAGCTACAAGTAAAACCTCAATCTGCTGGACTCCCTTAGTAATGGGAGCAAAGTTCCAACCTGTGGCCATGTCGCTTGTGCAGCAAGTGTGTATACAAATGTTATATGGACAGATCTGTTTATTTTAACAATCGTTACTGTTCACTATACTTTCTTTATTTTGAGAATTCCTATTTCCGAAGAATATCTTACATTTGTAAATATCTCACATTTGTAAATACATGTTTCTTTCTCTGTAGCTTTATTCCATTCAAATAACCTTAATTCTTTAAGGCAATGTATTGGCCTATCAAACGACCTAAACCTAATTGCATTCGTGCCACTAACAGGGCAGCCTTTGTATTTAGTGTCTTGCTACAACATGTTGTCACGAGTATTTAGTGTCTTGCTACAACATGTTGTCACGAGTATTTAGTGTCTTGCTACAACATGTTGTCACGAGTATTTAGTGTCTTGCTACAACATGTTGTCACGAGTATTTAGTGTCTTGCTACAACATGTTGTCACGAGTATTTAGTGTCTTGCTACAACATGTTGTCACGAGTATTTAGTGTCTTGCTACAACATGTTGTCACGAGTATTTAGTGTCTTGCTACAACATGTTGTCACGAGTATTTAGTGTCTTGCTACAACATGTTGTCACGAGTATTTAGTGTCTTGCTACAACATGTTGTCACGAGTATTTAGTGTCTTGCTACAACATGTTGTCACGAGTATTTAGTGTCTTGCTACAACATGTTGTCACGAGTATTTAGTGTCTTGCTACAACATGTTGTCACGAGTATTTAGTGTCTTGCTACAACATGTTGTCACGAGTATTTAGTGTCTTGCTACAACATGTTGTCACGAGTATTTAGTGTCTTGCTACAACATGTTGTCACGAGTATTTAGTGTCTTGCTACAACATGTTGTCACGAATGCTATAATGCCAAACCTAAATGAAGTCGTGTCACTTAGAGAGCAGCATTTTTATTTTTTATTTGAGTGATTTCTTACAAACGAATAGTCACGAATGCTACAATGCTAATGATAAATGCAGACATGACGCTTTGAGATCTCCGTTGTATTTTTTGTTTAGTGCCTTCGTACACGCGAGGGATACACTGAAGGGGCATTTTTGTATTGATTTCCGTCACAGGGCAACGACACTCCCTGGAAAACTCTGGTTTCTGTCAAACATATATCCACGAATACTATTATGTTTGGTCAAACATACGAGATGAGTTTGTAGGTATTATTCTGTAAACAAACGTAATATATTTAATAAAAACTGTCACTTCATAGTGGTGGTGTGCACAATTTGAGTATGATAGTACTACATTTTTACACACTAGGCAAGTTGTAGGGAATGTACTGAGTTCCATTGCCACGTTTTGTGTCACTTCAAGCTTTTGCAGTGTGTATTGATTAGGCTTCCTTGTTCTGTGCATCGTACAGTGTATTAGGTAAATCTGTTTAGATAAATTATGTGATACTTCATACAACTTCTCATATTGTTCGTCGTATCTATACGTTAAAAAAACACCCATTCCACTCTAGGATTCCCAAGTATGGGCTCTGTATGACCTTGAGGAAACACCTGCAGCGAAATTTAAAACCGGTTTGAACAATACTCCGTCTGCTGAGGGGCGAATACAAAAACCTATCCCAGAAGAAGTGGACTGCAAACACCGCTGTATAGCAAATATAAATAAAAACAC
This sequence comes from Prosapia bicincta, assembly GCA_036971475.1. Lineage (NCBI taxonomy): Eukaryota > Metazoa > Arthropoda > Insecta > Hemiptera > Cercopidae > Prosapia > Prosapia bicincta. The sequence goes on from JBAIZL010000403.1 coordinate 482,681, forward strand.
TTCATGAACAAAATACATTCAATTACTCTTTTGTTTCTGTTACGTTAGACGAAATACTGTATATATATATATATATATATATATATATATATATATATATATATATATATATATATATATATATATATATTATAACATAAAGTACGAGGCTTTAGATTGAATTAAGCTAGTTGCGAAATAAATCCTCTATAATATTTTAGCAAAGAAATACAAATAGTTTTCTGGTGCGGATAAAGCAGGTACCCAAGGCAGGTCATTATTCTTTCCAGGAAGCTTATAAGTGGAGTCCGGCAAATGGACAAAGGTCCAAGGCTTGTTACGATGAGAATCCAGCGGCCGATATAGCCTGGGGAATTAACCATGTACCGTTGGGTTTAGCTAAATTAAGAACTGTGGGAAATTGAAAATAACGTATCGGTGGTAGTGGGAGAGATTAGATTTCATAAAAACTAAATGATCGGGAGTTTAAAGGGAGTTGGAAGAGAGTCTCGGAAAAGGCAGGCAGGTTGGTGGGGACAAGGATGGAAGTGATGTAAGGGAGGATTTGTTAATTTAAGTAGAATTTTTTTTTTAAAGTAAATTTTAGTAAAGTGCGAAGTAAAAGTTTTTTTAAATATAAAGTAAGTTTTGTATCAAGTGTTAGCGCGGAAGTGAACAAGCCAGGAATCCAGGGATTCTTCTGAACTATAAGTATATATAAATTATAAGTGTAGCCAACAGACATGTATCTTTGGTCTAAAACAAATTTTAACTTCATCAAAATTTATAAATATAATTCTAGTCACCATTTCTGATTTAAAGCAAAGTTCCCATAATAGCGACCCCGAGAGCAAGACTAAAATTTTACTACTGTTTTTTTTTTGTTATTCTATTAGAATCTAAAGCCTCAGAAGTCAACCTTTATCATTGTAGTTTAGTTAAGACATCAAGCCTGTCACTGCACAATATTAATATAAATTAGGAATAATGTGTAGAGTTAATTGTAAAGGATAAATGCAAGTGATGGTAAAAAAGTTGATAAGATTGTTAATTCTTTTATAACCTGAAGGTGACTTCAATAGGTAAGGTAATTAAGTAACATTTAAAATAATTTTAATTATAACCAAAGTTAAGTTATAATATGACGCCCAACGTATTGGCAAGTTAAGTTATAATATATATATATATATATATATATATATATATATATATATATATATATATATATATACAAATTTGAGCCATTAAAATATTTTTCCGAATTTTGCACAAATACGAATGAAGTTTACAACCTTTACCAGCAGTGAAAATTCAATACATACTCTACTGGCAAAAATTGTAAGAAAAAACTCTTGAAATTGCAACAATATTTGTGAATAATAAATGGTTTTTGCTATTATTTCTGCTAATGGGTGGTGGCTGGGCTTTATGTGGTTAATTCTAGAAGACGGAACTGTGATGAAAAGAATACATTTCAAAGTCACTTTAGATTTCTTTAAATGGAGCTGACATTGATTCTGTGACTAAACCTCTAGTTCTACATTAAGGTTGGAGATGATACAGGTTCTGAGACTGAACCTTTAGTTCTACAGTAATGTTGGAGCCGACACGGCTTCTGTGACTACCTCTAGTTCTACAGTAATGTTGGAGCTGACACGGGTTCTGTGACTAAACCTCTAGTTCTACAGTAATGTTGGAGCTGACACGGGTTCTGTGACTAAACCTCTAGTTCTACAGTAATGTTGGAGCTGACACGGGTTCTGTGACTAAACCTCTAGTTCTACAGTAATGTTGGAGCTGACACGGGTTCTGTGACTAAACCTCTAGTTCTACAGTAATGTTGGAGCTGACACGGGTTCTGTGACTAAACCTCTAGTTCTACAGTAATGTTGGAGCTGACACGGGTTCTGTGACTAAACCTCTAGTTCTACAGTAATATTGGAGCTGACACGGGTTCTGTGACTAAACCTCTAGTTCTACAGTAATGTTGGAGCTGACACGGGTTCTATGACTAAACCTCTAGTTCTACAGTAATATTGGAGCTGACACGGGTTCTGTGACTAAACCTCTAGTTCTACAGTAATGTTGGAGCTGACACGGGTTCTGTGACTAAACCTCTAATTCTACAGTAATGTTGGAGCTGACACGGGTTCTGTGACTAAACCTCTAGTTCTACAGTAATGTTGGAGCTGACACGGGTTCTGTGACTAAACCTCTAGTTCTACAGTAATTTTGGAGCTGACACGGGTTCTGTGACTAAACCTCTAGTTCTACAGTAATGTTGGAGCTGACACGGGTTCTATGACTAAACCTCTAGTTCTACAGTAATATTGGAGTTGACACGGGTTCTGTGACTAAACCTCTAGTTCTACAGTAATGTTGGAGCTAACACGGGTTCTGTGACTAAACCTCTAGTTCTACAGTAATGTTGGAGCTGACACGGGTTCTGTGACTAAACCTCTAGTTCTACAGTAATGTTGGAGCTGACACGGGTTCTGTGACTAAACCTCTAGTTCTACAATAATGTTGGAGCTGACACGGGTTCTGTGACTAAACCTCTAGTTCTACAGTAATGTTAGAGCTGACACGGGTTCTGTGACTAAACCTCTAGTTCTACAGTAATGTTGGAGCTGACACGGGTTCTGTGACTAAACCTCTAGTTCTACAGTAATGTTGGAGCTGACACGGGTTCTATGACTAAACCTCTAGTTCTACAGTAATATTGGAGCTGACACGGGTTCTGTGACTAAACCTCTAGTTCTACAGTAATGTTGGAGCTGACACGGGTTCTGTGATTAAACCCCTAGTTCTACAGTAATGTTGGAGCTGACACGGGTTCTGTGACTAAACCTCTAGTTCTACAGTAATGTTGGAGCTGACACGGGTTCTGTGACTAAACCTCTAGTTCTACAGTAATGTTGGAGCTGACACGGGTTCTGTGACTAAACCTCTAGTTCTACAGTAATTTTGGAGCTGACACGGGCTCTGTGACTGAACCTCTAGTTCTACAGTAATGTTGGAGCTGACACGGGCTCTGTGACTGAACCTCTAGTTCTACAGTAATGTTGGAGCTGACACGGGCTCTGTGACTGAACCTCTAGTTCTACAGTAATGTTGGAGCTGACACGGGCTCTGTGACTGAACCTCTAGTTCTACAGTAATGTTGGAGCTGACACGGGTTCTGTGACTAAACCTCTAGTTCTACAGTAATGTTGGAGCTGACACGGGTTCTGTGACTAAACCTCTAGTTCTACAGTAATGTTGGAGCTGACACGGGTTCTGTGACTAAACCTCTAGTTCTACAGTAATGTTGGAGCTGACACGGGCTCTGTGACTGAACCTCTAGTTTTACAGTAATGTTGGAGCTGACACGGGTTCTGTGACTAAACCTCTAGTTCTACAGTAATGTTGGAGCTGACACGGGTTCTGTGACTAAACCTCTAGTTCTACAGTAATGTTGGAGCTGACACGGGCTCTGTGACTGAACCTCTAGTTCTACAGTAATGTTGGAGCTGACACGGGCTCTGTGACTGAACCTCTAGTTCTACAGTAATGTTGGAGCTGACACGGGTTCTGTGACTAAACCTCTAGTTCTACAGTAATGTTGGAGCTGACACGGGTTCTGTGACTAAACCTCTAGTTCTACAGTAATTTTGGAGCTGACACGGGTTATGTGACTAAACCTCTAGTTCTACAGTAATGTTGGAGCTGACACGGGTTCTGTGACTAAACCTCTAGTTCTACAGTAATGTTGGAGCTGACACGGGTTCTATGACTAAACCTCTAGTTCTACAGTAATGTTGGAGCTGACACGGGTTCTGTGACTAAACCTCTAGTTCTACAGTAATGTTGGAGCTGACACGGGTTCTGTGACTAAACCTCTAGTTCTACAGTAATGTTGGAGCTGACACGGGCTCTGTGACTGAACCTCTAGTTCTACAGTAATGTTGGAGCTGACACGGGCTCTGTGACTGAACCTCTAGTTCTACAGTAATGTTGGAGCTGACACGGGTTCTGTGACTAAACCTCTAGTTCTACAGTAATGTTGGAGCTGACGCGGGTTCTGTGACTAAACCTCTAGTTCTACAGTAATGTTGGAGCTGATACGGGTTCTGTGATTGAAACTTTAGTTATACAGTAATGTTGGAGCTGACACGGGTTCTGTGACTACCTCTAGTTCTACAGTAATGTTGGAGCTGATACGGGTTCTGTGATTGAACCTCTAGTTCTACAGTAATGTTGGAGCTGACACGGGTTCTGTGACTAAACCTCTAGTTCTACAGTAATGTTGGAGCTGATACGGGTTCTGTGATTGAAACTTTAGTTATACAGTAATGTTGGAGCTGACACGGGTTCTATGACTAAACCTCTAGTTCTACAGTAATGTTGGAGCTGACACGGGTTCTGTGACTAAACCTCTAGTTCTACAGTAATGTTGGAGCTGATACGGGTTCTGTGATTGAAACTTTAGTTATACAGTAATGTTGGAGCTGACACGGGTTCTGTGACTAAACCTCTAGTTCTACAGTAATGTTGGAGCTGATACGGGTTCTGTGATTGAAACTTTAGTTATACAGTAATGTTGGAGCTGACACGGGTTCTGTGACTAAACCTCTAGTTATACAGTAATGTTGGAGCTGACACGGGTTCTGTGACTAAACCTCTAGTTCTACAGTAATGTTGGAGCTGACACGGGCTCTGTGACTGAACCTCTAGTTCTACAGTAATGTTGGAGCTGATACGGGTTCTGTGACTAAACCTCTAGTTCTACAGTAATGTTGGAGCTGACACGGGTTCTATGACTAAACCTCTAGTTCTACAGTAATGTTGGAGCTGACACGGGTTCTGTGACTAAACCTCTAGTTCTACAGTAATGTTGGAGCTGACACGGGTTCTGTGACTAAACCTCTAGTTCTACAGTAATGTTGGAGCTGACACGGGTTCTATGACTAAACCTCTAGTTCTACAGTAATGTTGGAGCTGACACGGGTTCTGTGACTAAACCTTTAGTTATACAGTAATGTTGGAGCTGACACGAGTTCTGTGATTAAACCTCTAGTTCTACAGTAATGTTGGAGCTGACACGGGTTCTGTGACTAAACCTCTAGTTCTACAGTAATGTTGGAGCTGACACGGGTTCTATGACTAAACCTCTAGTTCTACAGTAATGTTGGAGCTGACACGGGTTCTGTGACTAAACCTTTAGTTATACAGTAATGTTGGAGCTGACACGAGTTCTGTGATTAAACCTCTAGTTCTACAGTAATGTTGGAGCTGACACGGGTTCTGTGACTAAACCTTTAGTTATACAGTAATGTTGGAGCTGACACGAGTTCTGTGATTAAACCTCTAGTTCTACAGTAATGTTTGGTTGCCATAAACCCAGCAAGAGTGATTCAGGATCCACAGGCGTAATTGCTTTGAGCTACTGTGATGATGTATACATATCTTCCTGGGCATTATAACTTCCGCTTCCTTAGCTAAGTAGATAGAAGTTGTACATAAGTGTCCCATATGTCACTGTTACTTTGAACTCGACGTTTGGAACTTTGAGTCGCATAGCCAAGGCAGTTATATAAATAAATGTATTCCCTTTAACGCACATGAGCTTATTTATTTTCCAAAGTAAAAAATGCTGTGGTAAAACCATGATTTGTTCTCATCTTGCCCAAGCCATTGAACAAGTTACGTATCAGTGCTCTACTTAAGTAAAGAGATATAAAAGCAAAAACCTTGACGCGCGATAAATAACAAGCAAATCCTATTCCGTGGATATCTATATCTACGCTTGTGTAATCTTGGATACAGACTAATGACACAACCGCTGCTCTACTTCCTTATCGCAGTGCTCGTAATGTTTAAAGAAAACTTTCGTCGATAACAGAAACAACACCGTTAATCATAATGTGCAAGGTTGGCCTACCTGAGAGGCTCAACATATGTCGTAAGTAAAATCAAGTCTTTCTGAAGTTTTAGAATACAAAAATTACATCGTATAAAAAATAAAATCACTTGTAAACATTTAGGCTAGGCGTTTTTATAAGATTCGCGCATCTATTAAATGTTTTTCCCACAAATCTTCCTTCCCAAACACAACTGTACGATTGTGGATAGAATTGGATAGCCACTATCTCGTGGCACAGCTTTACTCAAAACCTTTCTTCAAACGGTTTAATTTTGTCGGTTAAATAAATACGCAAACTAAAACAAAACAACGGATTCTGCTCCAGTTTCATTCATAATTAACGTTTCTTTAAATGAAGAAATGTGTCACCAATTCCACTCTCTTATCTTCTATATTTCTATGTACACTTGAAACATGATAAGAGCTAGCCATAGTAACTAGAGTTGACCTAAAGGATTTCTTATCTTTAGTGTAAGCTTCGGACCTGCAACACCTTCGTGTAATCAAATTTTTAATTCCGAATTCACATCAATATTAAACTTAAAATAATTCCTTCAACAACACCATAAGTTACACTTCGACAATTTATACACATTTAAAAAAAATTAGTGACAAAATGTTCTTGTTCAAATTCAAAGGACATGAGTGGATTGTGACTAACGGAAGATAGTAAAACCCATGTAGATTACAAGAAGGATCATGGCTCACGTGGATAGTACTCCTACTCTTTATTGGTGCAATATAGACGTCACGCTTTTTTAACATGTACGTTATTATATGTTTAAAGAAACTTTATTTAAAGTTTAAGTGAAATAAAGATGAATACAAAGATCATCAATATTAAATACGCTGAGGATATTGAAGACTTTCAGGAAGTGTTACATAATATAAAAAAAATACAAAGATGATATAGTCTTGCATAGTTATTAAAAAGCTGAATGCTGGTGTCAAGACAAATACAGCATATAGATGTGCACACTAATGGACACAAAGTGAGCATATAGATGTGCACACTAATGGACACAAAGTGAGCATATAGATGTGCACACCAATGGAAACAAAGTGAGCATATAGATGTGCACACTAATGGACACAAAGTGAGCATATAGATGTGCACACCAATGGAAACAAAGTGAGCATATAGATGTGCACACCAATGGAAACAAAGTGAGCATATAGATGTGCACACTAATGGACACAAAGTGAGCATATAGATGTGCACACCAATGGAAACAAAGTGAGCATATAGATGAGCACACCAATGGAAACAAAGTGAGCATATAGATGTGCACACCAATGGAAACAAAGTGAGCATATAGATGTGCACACCAATGGAAACAAAGGGAGCATATAGATGTGCATACTAATTGAAACGAAGTGAGCATATAGATGTGCACACTAATTGAAACAAAGTAAGCATATAGATGTTCACACCAATGGAAACAAAGTGAGCATATAGATGTGCACACCAATGGAAACAAAGTGAGCATATAGATGTACACACCAATGGACACAAAGTGAGCATATAGATGTGCACACCAATGGAAACGAAGTGAGCATATAGATGTGCACACTAATGGAAACCAAGTGAGCATATAGATGTGCACACCAATGGAAACCAAGTGAGCATATAGATGTGCACACCAATGGAAACAAAGTGAGCATATAGATGTGCACACCAATGGACACAAAGTGAGCATATAGATGTGCACACCAATGGAAACAAAGTGAGCATATAGATGTGCACACTAATGGACACAAAGTGAGCATATAGATGTGCACACCAATGGAAACAAAGTGAGCATATAGATGTGCACACCAATGGAAACAAAGTGAGCATATAGATGTGCACACTAATGGACACAAAGTGAGCATATAGATGTGCACACTAATGGACACAAAGTGAGCATATAGATGTGCACACCAATGGAAACAAAGTGAGCATATAGATGTGCACACCAATGGAAACAAAGTGAGCATATAGATGTGCACACTAATGGACACAAAGTGAGCATATAGATGTGCACACCAATGGAAACAAAGTGAGCATATAGATGTGCACACCAATGGAAACAAAGTGAGCATATAGATGTGCACACCAATGGAAACAAAGTGAGCATATAGATGTGCACACCAATGGAAACAAAGTGAGCATATAGATGTGCACACCAATGGAAACAAAGTGAGCATATAGATGTGCACACCAATGGAAACAAAGTGAGCATATAGATGTGCATACTAATTGAAACGAAGTGAGCATATAGATGTGCACACTAATTGAAACAAAGTGAGCATATAGATGTTCACACCAATGGAAACAAAGTGAGCATATAGATGTGCACACCAATGGAAACAAAGTGAGCATATAGATGTGCACACCAATGGAAACAAAGTGAGCATATAGATGTGCACACCAATGGAAACAAAGTGAGCATATAGATGTGCACACCAATGGAAACAAAGTGAGCCTATAGATGTGCACACCAATGGAAACAAAGTGAGCATATAGATGTGCACACCAATGGAAACAAAGTGAGCATATAGATGTGCACACCAATGGAAACAAAGTGAGCATATAGATGTGCACACCAATGGAAACAAAGTGAGCATATAGATGTGCACACCAATGGAAACAAAGTGAGCATATAGATGTGCACACCAATGGAAACAAAGTGAGCATACAGATGTGCACACCAATGGAAACAAAGTGGAGCAAGTGAAGGACTATAAATATCTTGGGTCGAAAGTTAGCAATAAGGATGAAAAAATATACAAAGATGATATAGTCTTGCATAGTTATTAAAAAGGTGAATGCTGGTGTCAAGACAAATACAGCATATAGATGTGCACACTAATGGAAACAAAGTGAGCATATAGATGTGCACACTAATGGACACAAAGTGAGCATATAGATGTGCACACCAATGGAAACAAAGTGAGCATATAGATGTGCACACTAATGGACACAAAGTGAGCATATAGATGTGCACACTAATGGACACAAAGTGAGCATATAGATGTGCACACCAATGGAAACAATGTGAGCATATAGATGTACACACCAATGGAAACAAAGTGAGGATATAGATGTGCACACCAATGGAAACAAAGTGAGCATATAGATGTGCACACCAATGGAAACAATGTGAGCATATAGATGTGCACACCAATGGAAACAAAGTGAGCATATAGATGTGCACACCAATGGAAACAAAGTGAGCATATAGATGTGCACACTAATGGACACAAAGTGAGCATATAGATGTGCACACCAATGGAAACAAAGTGAGCATATAGATGTGCACACCAATGGAAACAAAGTGAGCCTATAGATGTGCACACCAATGGAAACAAAGTGAGCCTATAGATGTGCACACCAATGGAAACAAAGTGAGCATATAGATGTGCACACCAATGGAAACAAAGTGAGCATATAGATGTGCACACCAATGGAAACAAAGTGAGCCTATAGATGTGCACACCAATGGAAACAAAGTGAGCCTATAGATGTGCACACCAATGAAAACAAAGTGAGCCTATAGATGTGCACACCAATGGAAACAAAGTGAGCATATAGATGTGCACACCAATGGAAACAAAGTGAGCATATAGATGTGCACACCAATGGAAACAAAGTGAGCATATAGATGTGCACACCAATGGAAACAAAGTGGAGCAAGTGAAGGACTATAAATATCTTGGGTCGAATGTTAGCAATAAGGATGAAGACATACAGCTAGATGTGAAGGAAGCAGAAGTGTGTGTATGGAAATAGTGTAGTCTCACGGCTTCTTCAATGGACCCCAAACTGCAAACTTTAACACGCAATGAGTTTCCTGTGTTGGACCGGAAGGATGGACGTTAAAGGCGGATACAAGTAGCGCAACAAGAATACGAATTCGGGGGAAGGGGTCTGACCTGTATAATCTCCCAACAAATCATCAAAAATTTAACACCTGAAAACTACTGAAGTCTAGTTTCACTTAATCGTTTATTAATCTCAACGAATTTAATGCGAGTGGAAATATATGGAGTGATAACCAAATGGTACGTTTAATTTTGCAGAAATTCTAAAGCTTAAAGTTTCATTATAAGTGTGAGTCACGTCAAATTAGACTTTATGCATCAGAAGCTTGTCCACGATAACACCATTTCCCTGCGCAGGAGTAACAGGGTTTTAATCATTCAGTTACAACAAACACTGACGGTAGAACACAGCAGAGCTTTATTAAATCCTAAAGGAAATGTATCTATGACCCCCCCCCCATCTTCCCAAGATAGTTTAGAAATGCCCCCGCCAATTCAAAATCTCCAAAGAGGCTTAGCAATTCAACCTTATAAACTTACCTTGTCAGATTTAGGAGCACGAAACGGCTTTAGCATTTCTCGCCGGTCGGATACATTCCAACCCAATCAGATCTACTTGCAGCTGAGAATTCATGTCTCATAAAACAAAAATAATAATAATTGTATTGCCTACGCCACTGGCGGATACCATGAAGAGAAGGTGGCCTATTGAGATACTGTGAAGTAAATTCTGGACAGAGAAGACGGCTAACGTAGAAGTGTTAGAGATAAGATGGAAAAGACCTTGAAATTGATAATAAAATATCAGAATTGTAAAAACTACGATAGTTGTAAAGATTAAAGAATTACAATATCGCAGTTATATCATTTATACGTGATAGATATGAAAGCTTGCCGTGATTAACTCTTAAGAGGAATAAGTCTATGTTGGAGGATCGAGAAGATTATTACACAAGGGTAGCTACGGATTTTTTACTTAGGGGTGCTTCCATGTTTGAACTGGCCATAATGATCAAAAACCTCTGAAGGGATCACGTCACTTGTAAAAAGAAGAATGAGGGAGGAATTCGAAGGACCTAGGGGAAGGAAATATATGGAGAAACTATATATACCTGAAGCATATCTCCTCCGTAGTGAAAGGTGTTTACCAGCTACTCAGTCTCCAAATAATATTGTGGAGTAAAAAGACTTGACTGCATTAGGATAAAGGTAGGAAAATTTTACTCTTAAAATCCCTGTTCACAGGTCGCAATGTACAGGAGCCAGCGAGCACAAATTTTTCTTGCCAGTACCAAAATCTAAAACTCTAAATAACAATGCATAACTAATAAAAAACTAAATTTAAAAAATACTCAACTAAGTTAATACGCAATTGCTTACTTGCTGACGCGTTTCAAAACATTCGTTCAAGATGACTCCATCAAGAAACTTTGATAAAAAACCGCTATCTTTAGAACCTCTAGTTCAACCTAATTTAAATGCCTAATACAACTTTTTGTTTGTATATTTTCGAAAAAGATTTAACCGTGGAAAATGTTCAACAATCGGAAAACGTTGACGGCAACACTACGACCTTCCTACTCTACGAATATGTGCGTGTCTCACGTTTCCATGGTAACAGGTTTTAACACAGAATACAACAGAAGACGCCATCAGAAGACTGGTCACAACTAGAAGACAAAACACTAGAACAGAAACAGAGCTTACACACGTGTTCGGCTAGAAACAAACTGGTTTGTGAGGGAGTGAGACCGTGCTGGCAATATAACATCTCTTAGCCCAACAAACGAATAAAAATGTTTGAATTACAGTATATGTGTTCTGCAGGGGCAAAAGGTTGCGAACAAAACGGATTTAATCAAATTTTATTACAAATAATCGGATTAAAAATTAGATTACAGGAACTTTAAAAAAATACCAACAATAGAAGGAATCCATAAGTCTACAATAAAATCGTGTGTAAGAAACTGCTTTACCAATGACACAATACTGTTAGTAAAAAATAAATAAATACACGTACATATGTAATGTGTGGCCTACATTCCGAAAACACAGTTGTTTGCTCATAGAATACTCTAAATATTGAATTATATGTTTAAAATTTCTCCTACATAAACTGAAAAGAAGTAGCCTATTATGTTATCTTATATATTATATGATTTAATTGTGAGAAATACTAATAATTTAAAGTGTAAATTTTGGATTAAATTATAAGAAAATAACCGTAAGTTCCCTACATCCCTTGGGCTTGTCCCTATTGATACAATCTTTCACAGCCTTTATATATATATATATATATATATATATATAAGCCTATACAATTAGCCTGTAATCACTAGTGCACGTATCCATGCGCGTTATTTTAAAATAATTTTGTAAACTAAACGTTGTAGTGGGTGAGACCTAAATATTTTGTGAACAAAACTTTGTTGAAAATTAATATAATTTTACAATTATAAAATATAATACAATTTATTCATTGTTTCAAAAAATAACGCTTATTATTAACAATACAAAATTTACATCAAATTAGAAAAACCTTTTTTTTACAACTGTAAAGAATAACGTTTTTAAGTATATATAACTTGAATGTTTCATAAAGTTTTTAAATAATTTTATAGTTATATAA
>JBAIZL010000403.1:500000-507500 GCA_036971475.1 Prosapia bicincta
CAATCTTGGCAGTTTTCTCTAACACACCAACTGACTGCACCTTGACAGTGTCGTGCAGAGAAAAAATGCAACTATGCAAAGAGGCAGGCTTCAGAATTGCGCACCAGTGGATTCCCAGCCACGTTGGCACAACAGGGTACGAAAAAGCTGACAACCTCGCCAAGAGTGGGTGCCGCCTACCACAGCCACAAATCAAAATATCACTGGGCTCTGTTTACACCAGGATTCACGCAGCAGCTAAGACGTACTTGAAAACATCACAAGAAAACCTGGCTGTTGGAAAGAGATGGCAAGAACTTTGCACCAACCCCATTCCAAAAAACCTGCGTCGACCTATCAGTGTTGCGCTGTTCCGTCTATCCACGGGACACGACTACCTTCAGGCGCACATCCATCGCATTGCACTGGCGGACACGGATCGGTGCCCCTTGTACCAAACAGGAAAGATGGATGGAGACCACCTTCCTGCCTGCCCACAGCTCGAAGCATACAATAGCGACCCAAAAACCAGACTCTCCAAGCTCTACTGGTCTGCACGATGCCAAATGGTCGAGTTACCAAGGGCAGGCGTTGGATAAAGTAAAGTAAGTATACGTACATTTGAATGTACTGTATTATGTTGAAGAACATGATGTTTTCTGACACCAGTCGTTTCAGTGTAGCGAATTGCCTTTATTTAAATGCCATACGATTTTGCAATCAAATTTTATTTATTTACAAACGAGTAATATAAAAAATATTTAAGAATTTCAACACATTCAACAATGAAAAATTTTATTTGACTTATTTTTTATTAAATAATTACAATTAATATAAAGTACCATAACCTATGCGTTAGAACAGCTCTTCTACCACATAACCTATAACATAAAATCAGCTGTTTTATAAAATCGTATTCTAAGCCAAATGAAGGCTTAAATATATATATATATATATATATATATATATATATATATATATATATATATATATATGTATTCTTGTGTATTAATAAAGAACTAAGTCAAAATACAAATACAAGAATTATAATTGAATTTACAATTCAAAGCTTTTCATTGGCTAACAGTACCAACATCATCAGGAATATTAAACAACGAAAAGCTTTGAATTGTAAATTCAATTATAATTATTGTATTTGTAATTTGACTTAGTTATTTATATATATATATATATATATATATATATATATATATATATATATATGAAGTTTGCAACGGAAAAACAATGGATAACGTTAAATATATATATATATATATATATATATATATATATATATATATATATATATATATATATATACCTTTTATATCTCTACTCGAGTTAAATAACTTTTTTAAATAAAGTTTTTTTCAAATATTAATTCATTAATGAAATCTAATGAATTAATTTTAGTTTTATATGGGAGCCAAACTTTTTACAAAAGGGGCAAGGTATGCAATATAGATATCTGTGACGTTTGAAGCCAGCAAGCGGACAAATGGTAGTAAAGTGAGCAGTTTAGAGATAGGCCCTGAATCTGTGTGTCTATTATCGAGAGGTGACGCTGAATGAGTAGGCCTGTATTACGGTGCTGCCGTTGTAGAGCGAGCATTCGACCTACTTTCCCCCTACATAGCGGCGGGAGAGCTACGTAGGCTGGTACACAATAACAATTTAGAAGAAACTATTTCAAATCTAATGTTCCTTGTTGCCAGTTAAAGAGAAACAGGTTACGTCACAGAAACAGATGCGCAAAGCCTGTGTGGTCGACAATATACTACAGCCTTATGACGTTTATTTGTGTAAAATTGACTGTAAAATACACGAACGGTAGTAGTGCAGGCAGAAATCTCTTCTGGGTGGATCTGAGGGGCTTTGGTAGCCGGAAGAGTGGTTGTAGTCATTCTGGCAGGACGAAAGCAAATGTATACCTCCGAGGGATAGTTATAAAAGCTAAATGTTACTTTACCACTTAAAAGTAAATATTAGACACAAATTTAATGAAAGAATTAACTAAATATGTTCAGTAAACAATTAGGTACAAAATTGGATTTTAGCGTTACAAATTAAGTGTTTTGTGGAAAACGTTGTTTTCTTTGTCACTGATTAACACAACGGTTCTTAAAGTAAGTCCCACTGTCTTTGACAGCGTTCATAAGGGACTCTAGGGGGCTCAACTCTCCAAAAGGTTCTAGTTTAAAATTTTAAAATCAGATGTCAATTGAAAGCCATTTCCCCAGATATTTTCGTAAAATTATTCGTTTCGATTTGATATTGGAACTCGCCACTGTAACATGGTGCAAGACACGTGACTAATTTTGTAATGCCACAAGGTAGCAGCACTGTTCATGTGGGAGCCTTCAGGTTGCTAGTCACGCAGGCCCTACGCTTCACCCGTCTGGGGCCATGCAGGCAACTCACGCAAAAGCAGGCTCCAGTTATTCCAAAACAAGCTTTTGCGAATAATCACGAAGGCACCTAGATGTACAAGATTAATACTCTTTCACACTGACTTGAAAGTGCCTTTCAACAAACAACACCTCCGACACTTAGCAACAAGATTCTACAAACAGACCTACGCACATACAACATCCACGCTCATTTCCTCACTGGGTAGATATGACTCCACCCACGACACACAGACGGCCGCTGGCAATACTGACGAGCTCTAACCATAAAATGCAAAAAATATTATATATATACTAATAGATTTTGCTTCACAGTTATGTTCCAGGTGACGCCCAGGATCGCTCAGCCATTACGGAAGTACTAATTTTGATTGCATGCCTTTTCAGTTTCGAGTAGGTAGCAGAAGAAGAGGTGCATGTCATTCCTGCCATAAACTCACTAACAAGGTATTTGTAAACTAATACACCTCCTTATCCCTTAGCATAACGTGATCTTAGCCCCAGGGTTCCTGGATGATCTGTCCCGGGATTTCTTCTGGCAGGGTTTCTTTCTTGTCAAGTTTTTTCATCCCGCTCTCGGCGCGACACTTACCGTACTGTTTCATTTCACTATCTCCTGATTATCCATGGAAAGAGCTTATGAGCTTGGTACATGGGCAATCAATCCTGTTTCCTTCACTCGCGGTAGGGATACTAACCGCATGCGCATGTGAGACGGAGGTAGCTCGCTAGAGGTTGGCTGCCACGAGGGCTGTGCGGGTTTTGAGGGCTCCAGACCCGGGTTGAAAAAATTCATGTTACTGCTTACAGTGGTTGTTGGCGGTTGTGGGTTATTTTGTCACGACGTGACACTTTATACTTAGTTCCAAGACGTCGTGCAGCGCCGTATACGTAGGGTATAGGACCCCATGTCGTATATACACTTAAAGGTATGTTATAACACGCACGATCTGTGTGTGCGTGCGTGTGCATGCGTGCGACTGTGTGTGTGTGTGTGTCGCGTACCTTTACCTTAACTCGACCAATGGTAGGAGTTCTGTCACCAATCGATGAAGCCAACGCACGAAGCTCACCTGATACCGAACTTAACACGTACGCTCCAGCTATCCGTAACGTATACTGTCCCTACAAGCCAAAACATTATTATTGAACTTTTAGTCACTAAACCCTGTATTTATTTGGAGTTTGCTCCTCACTGTGGTTCTTAATTTGTGCTCAGCGCCTTACGCTCTGCTACACGCAAGACATGATACGAAAACATCTAAAGTGACGTTTTGATTCCATAAAAACTTGAACAAATGTCACGTAAAACCAGAAAAAGTAGCAAAATGTTTGCTGTTGTGTTTAAATAAACAGGTTTCACACCCAGACTGTCATTCAACCAAGATGGAGGGCATTCATTGCTTACGTAATCACTTCCCTTGCTTTTGGAGTCACATTCAGATTAAATTACTGTAAAACTTTTTTTCATTGTAATCAAGTGAATTATACATTATAAATATAGTGTACAATGCATAAAACAATAAATAATATATGCTTAAAATAAGAATTTCACCAAAACCTTACTCCTAAATCTTACAAGGACACAGATAAAAACCGCCACACGACTACATCGCCTAACTCTTCCTAGAAACGGACACCAACAGGCATTGCTCTCTTTTAAAGCTGAGAACAGATTAAAATAGTAAACAAAGTCGCACTTTTCCATCCGCTCAATATATATATATCCTAAAGAGACTTCTGTTGCAACCGGTAACAAGCAGTGGAAGACAACACAAGTCATTCTTTAGATGCCTTAAAATGTCTCAATGATTTTGTAAGGAAACCTTGAAGACTTAATAATCGCTACTGCTTGTTCAATGTCTTTAAATGAAAACCAACACGACAAACATTCTTTAGAGGGTCTAAAATACTTGAATGTTTTTATAAAGACTAGTACAGCGCAGCCTTGAAAAGTACAATTTTTACTACTGCCTTTGGTTGCCTCCGTCTCTAGGGATGAAACCGAACACAAGAAGCATTCTTTCATGTTTTAAGATTCATTAACGTTTTTGTAACATTTAGTAGAACAGAGTGGCCTTGAAGAGTAAATTTTGTTTTATAGCCATTTTTTTTAGTTGCGTCTGTACCCAGGGATGAAGCCAACGCACAAAGTTTTTTTTAAATGTCTCTAAATACTTTAATGTTTTTGTAAGAACTTCAAGAAAACATCCTTGTGGTCACTGCATTTACTTACGGCTGTCAACCAGGGGTGAAGCCAACAAGAAAATCATTCTTTAGATTTCTTGAAATGCAATAATGTTTTTGTAACGTTTAGTACAAACAAAGAGCCTTGAGGTTTACAGCTTGTATATTACTTCACCGACCGTCACGGACTGCTGGCAACAAGTAAAACATTGAGATGAACTTTCCAAACGCTGTATTTTGATGTTTCGGTTTTGTCAGCGCGCATGGGAAAAATTTAACAATCGACTCCCAGGACAACCAAATATTACCATCACAGCTCTAGCAATAGCACAGGCAACCATTTAGTTGTACCCAAGAGCAGGTAATTTAGCCGAAAACTATCATCTTACACCGCCTTCCCATGGGTTTTGTCTGGCATCTTCTTTTCCACTTTTTGTCCAGGCCACTCTTTCTATACTTTACCTTTTGTTCCATCTAGCGCTCTTTATACTTCTCCATTCACGCCAAAATAGAGAAAATCGTCACAGATGTCCTTATTTTAACCGTCAATCAAATACATATGCTACTTTATAGAGAAGATCGAATCCGCAGAAACGTTTGTCAATCGCCACAAATTCTCGCAGTTTAATTTTAGTTTATGTTAATGGAACGAGGCAGCGCTCAAGTTAAAAAGTCGGTGAAGAATCAGTTTCCAGAGATATGAGTGTGTCGTATAGAAACAGATTTATGTAAAGTTGAGTGTATGTGGAGACGGATAGGTTGGGTCAAGCGTGACAAGATGCCGGAGTGATAAAGCAATTAAATCCTTTACATACAAGTTCTTATGTAAATTAAAAATTCTATTAGACAGTTTTTTATTCGGTATTTTTGTAGGTATTTGTACAGTAAGAGTGTCTACTACAATTTATTTAAAGTAAACCCCTGTAAATCAAGATAGACGCAACCCGCATAACAAACAAGTCAAGGAATCAGTTTCCAGAGAAATGAGTGTGTCGTATAGAAACAAATGTAAGTGAAGTTGAGTGTATGTGGAGACGGATAGGTTGGGTCAAGCGTGACAAGATGCCGGAGTGATAAAGTAATTAAATCCTTTCCATACAAGTTCTTATGTAAATTAAAAATTCTATTAGACAGTTTTTTATTCGGTATTTTTCTAGGTATTTGTACAGTAAGAGTGTCTACTACAATTTATTTAAAATAAACCCCTGTAAATCAAGATAGACCCAACCTGCATAACAAACAAGTCAATAAAGAATCAGTTTCCAGAGAAATGAGTGTGTCGTATAGAAACAGATTTATGTAGAGTTGTGAGTATGAGGAGACGGATAGGTTGGATTAAGCGTTACAAGATGCAGGAGTGATAAAGCAATTAAATCCTTTACATCAAGTGTATAAGACAATTTTTTATTCGGTATATTTCTAGGTGTTTGTACAGTAAGAGTGTCTACCACAATTTATTTAAAGTAAACCCCTGTAAATCAAGATAGACCCAACCCGCATAACAAACAAGTCAATAAAGAATCAGTTTCCAGAGAAATGAGTGTGTCGTATAGAAACAGATTTATGTAAAGTTGAGTGTATGTGGAGACAGATAGGTTGGGTCAAGCGTGACAAGATGCCGGAGTGATAAAGTAATTAAATCCTTTCCATACAAGTTCTTATATAAATTAAAAATTCTATTAGTTTTTTATTCGGTATTTTTGTAGGTATTTGTACAGTAAGAGTGTCTACTACAATTTATTTAAAGTAAACCCCTGTAAATCAAGATAGACCCAACCTGCATAACAAACAAGTCAATAAAGAATCAGTTTCCAGAGAAATGAGTGTGTCGTATAGAAACAGATTTATGTAGAGTTGTGAGTATGAGGAGACGGATAGGTTGGATTAAGCGTGACAAGATGCCGGAGTGATAAAGTAATTAAATCCTTTCCATACAAGTTCTTATATAAATTAAAAATTCTATTAGTTTTTTATTCGGTATTTTTGTAGGTATTTGTACAGTAAGAGTGTCTACTACAATTTATTTAAAGTAAACCCCTGTAAATCAAGATAGACGCAACCCGCATAACAAACAAGTCAATAAAGAATCAGTTTCCAGAGAAATGAGTGTGTCGTATAGAAACAGATTTATGTAGAGTTGTGAGTATGAGGAGACGGATAGGTTGGATTAAGCGTTACAAGATGCTGGAGTGATAAAGTAATTAAATCCTTTCCATACTAGTTCTTATGTAAATTAAAAATTCTATTAGACAGTTTTTTATTCGGTATATTTCTAGGTGTTTGTACAGTAAGAGTGTCTACTACAATTTATTTAAAGTAAACCCCTGTAAATCAAGATAGACGCAACCCGCATAACAAAAAGTCAATAAAGAATCAGTTTCCAGAGAAATGAGTGTGTCGCATAGAAACAGATTTATGTAAAGTTGAGTGTATGTGGAGACGGATAGGTTGGGTCAAGCGTAACAAAAGTTATAAAGCAATCAAATCTCCTTTACATACAAGTCCTTATGTAAATTAAAAATTGTATAAGACAATTTTTTATTCGGTGTATTTCTAGGAATTTAGACAGTGAGAGTGTACAATTTATTCAAGGTAAACCCCTCCAAATCAAGTGAACGCAACTCGCATATCAACAGTGCATACTATGTGCATGCATTACGAAGGAGTTGACTTGTTAAAGTTGAAAGCTTTGACGAAAATATCCATAGGAATATGATGCTGATTACATGAAGGTAATTATATAATATATTTTATCGAAATTATAGAAATATTTTTTAAAAATTCATTGTAAATTATTAATGTGTACGTTTACAATGAGAAATGTAGAAAGAGCTTGTTATAAAAGAAGAGAAATATTTAATTCCAAATAGAGTTTAATAAAGTTAAAATATTTAAATATTATATTTGCCTATATAATAGGAATATT